>JBAMBK010001487.1:0-285791 GCA_037043435.1 Drosophila suboccidentalis
CTTTGCATTTCAGTTGATAGAAAAAGAACGCATAGAGGAATTAACAAAATATTTCTCAGATTAGTAGTAAATATTGTCTACTTTACTTTGGCCATTAACAGAGACCCGTTACTTCTTTTAGTTTATCACTACAAGCGATCTAAAATTGCATACAGCTTTGTCAAAATACTTTATCCGACCATTGTATATAGGAAATGCAAACTGGGGACACTTGGATAGAGTGTTTCCATGCTCGCATCCATTAAGCATTAAACATAGAGATATATGAATCTATGGATCAGGTACATAAGGTAAACCGCCTGTGTGCAGTTCTAATTGTGTCTATGTAAATGGAAATTGGATTGAGAAAAAGTTGAAGCACGAATGTATCTAAGACTAAGATAAAAACCATCTTCGGAATTCCGAAGTGACGGTACCATTTAAAAGACCGTAAATATTGCAAATTTTTAAATAGTACAATCATCATTCAATATTTAATTCTACAAAATAGAATAGAGACAATTAAACAATATATAAAACCAGCAGAAGCTTTTTAATTTTTTTTTTTGCAAATCATAGAAAAGGAATGAAAAGCAGAAAAGGGAATTATTTTAAGCTTGATTGCAGATTCCTATTTTTTAGCTTGAAAGTTGTATAGTTTAAAGAAAACTGTAAAGCAGACAACATAATTCTTTAGTTGGAATTTCCCGATACAACACTATTGATTTAGAATTTCTCAAGAGACAGTTTTCTAACCCTGCGTAAAATGCATTCATACAACAGTAAAATAGAAAAAATACAGTTTTCTTAGTTGAAGAAGAAGCAATCTCAATTTTCTTTTATAACGTATTTTCGAAAAGGACATTGAATTTTGAGAGGGGGACGAGCGGGCGGTTCTTTGTGCACTAGAGTAAAGTAAAGTGTGCACATTTTTATAAGCAAAATATTGTAATAATATTCAAATAGTATTTACTTGACTTGATGCAAAAGCTAATTATGTAAATGCAAAAATATTGTTCGTATGCAGTAATTAATTGAGAAATTAAATATTTTGAATACCTTGACAAAGAAATCGGGGTGTAGGTTCTATAAATAAAGCAATAACAAAAATAGGAAACATAGGTTTTAGTTTTATACGGGCTCATACGAGAGTTACTTAAAAAAACTCCCACCCAATTCCCGAAAATCCCATCCTGTTGCGTTCCTTCTAGCTCCCCACAGAAATTGCTGTGTAAAGTGCATACCTGATGCGAGTGCTGACCATTGCAGCCGCTGGCACTGCACACTCCCGTTCCGGGCACCTTCAGCTGCTCGTGCTTGTAATCCGGCTGATAGGGCAGCAGCATTCGTATCTTGCCCCAACGGTTGAAGAACAGCGCTATGGCACCTGCCCAAACCATCAGCACGATGAGCACAATGCCAATCTCGACGCCACGTATCTAACGAGAGATTTAGAGTGAGATAATGTTATATTAATAGTTAGGCAGGCTATTACTTGCAATCAATCAATCGATGGTATAAACTACGCTAGACCTTGCAGTTTTATTATCTATCTATTAGAGCTATACTAAATTCCATAATTTATATAAGGATTTTAAACTTTTTTAGATTGGAATTAAGTCGAGTACATTTACTTTGATTGTACGAATTTTAATCCGCAATCAATTTGGCTAAGTGTATCTAAAGAAATTACAATCATAAATTGATTCAATCTTTTAGCACTTTTTATACTCGTTACTTGAAAAATAAGTAACAGGGAGAAGAAAGCATCTTAGACCCTATACAGTATATATATATTTTCTTGATCAGATACGTTTTGATATTACATTTTTTTTTGGTAATTAACGTTAACTACTATTGTTAGCTATCATCGTACTAAATCGCAACAAGATCGGACAAACAGAACGGAAGTTATGCCTGATTTAAGTTTTTAAGCAATGTTAATGCCTCAAAGTATGCAATAAAACTTTTTTATATGTAGTTAAATAAGTAATGGGTGTCTTATAGTTGGAAGCTCTACTATAGCCTTTTTCCGCTTGTATTTTACTCTACCTATTCATCTGTCTATCTATCATCTATCTATCTATTTATCTTTCTACTGTGTATCTATCACTTAAATGTATCTAAGGACTTCTTACCGTTGGCAACTCTCGCGTTGTGTTATGCGTTAGAGTATTGGTCGCCGTGGAGGTAACATCATCACCAAAGATGCTGCCATTGCCGGAGCCATTGCGTCCATAGATGCCCGGCGGAAAGTCCTGCTGTGATGTGTTCTTGGGCAGATCTACAATTGGAGGTGGATGTGGATGGCAATTCAGACAGTCAGTGATTTCAGACGCAAAGAGAGAGAGAGAATGTAAGTTAATTAGTGATTGATTGTTGACTTACCCAAGGTACGAAACTTGATCTGGCCACCACTGCGATACTTTTTGCCCATCCAGATGGCCGTGACAGTTAGGGAATACTGTGTGCTGGGCAGCAGGCGATCCAGGACAATGGCCTCGCTGCTGCCGGCAACATCCTGTACAATCCTGTAACTTAAATTAATTCAATTACCACTCTCGAACGACAACTAAGTGTGAAAGTGTGTGTGTGTTCGTGTCTGTGTGTGTGTGTGTATGTGCGTGTGTGTCTAGCTAATTGCAGAAACTACAATAAATAGTCTTAGTTGGACTAAAGAGAGAGAGAACGTGTGAAATATGAGACAGGAGTCCAGTTCGTAATTACAGCATGGGCACAATATTTCACTTTGTCACTTTGCCGGGCAGTTACCCAAACATGTCCTAGATTTTACCAATTGAGCTCGTGTTACTCAGTGTATATATACATATGTTCCACATAGGTACATTATATATAGATTGTAAGTGAGTGAGTGTGTGAGCTTGCAAGTGCGAGTTTAGGCTGGATATTTCCTAGCAGTGTTGCCATTTTAGCTATTTTATAGCCAAGAATTTGTTTTTTTTTTTCTGTTATGGGAAAATATTAAAATTAAAAGAAATTATATTGATGATAATCTTACAGATTGTTAATACATTTTAAATTCTGCTAAGGCATATCCCCAGACATCTTCTTTCTTAACAGATTGTGTCCATTTTATCCAGCTATTTCTAGTTTTTATACCCGTTACTTAAAAAATAAGTAAAAGGGGATATTGTATTCGTTGCAATATATGTAACAGGGAGAAGGAAGCATCGCCGACCCTATAAAGTATATATATTCTTAATCAGCATCAACAGCCGAGTCGATATAGACATGTCCGTCTGTCCATCTGTGTGAGGGCCTAGATCTCAGAGACTATGAGAGCTAGAGCAAGAAAATTTTGCAAAAAGACTTCTATAAACCCCACGCAGATCAAGTTTGTTTCAAATTTTTCCACGCACCATTTTTCGAATATTACTTATTTTTTGGTAATTAACGTTATCTATTAATTAAAGCTATCACTCTACACAAGCGCAGTAAGATCGGACAAATAGAAAGGTAGTAATGGCTGATTTAAGGTTTAAGCAATGTAAATGCCTAAAAGCATGCAATATAAAATATTTTAAATTTATTTAAACAAGTAAAGGGGTATCCTTAAGTCGGGAGCTCGACATTAGCCTTTCCCGCTTGTTTTTGTCTTGTTTTTTTTTTACTTTTTTTTTCCTTTCTTTTTGTTTAATCAATTATCCTGAAAATAGCGCTAACACTGGCCGCTAGACTTTTTCCCTCACTCTATGCAATGTCTCTTGTTACAGTCACAGCAATGTCCGTGCTACACAACGGCCTGACAAATGATTCATTATTCATACACAAGCTATAGTTACACTCATACACACACACACACACACACACACACTCACACGCACAGATACAGAGACCGCGACGCCACAATGGCCCCCAATGGAATCGAATCGTGGAAACAGGCGCAACAGCAGATACAAAACATACGCTCGCAGCCATAACAAAAAGCAACAAAATAGCGCCAAGTGAGCAAATAGCTAAACACTGCACGACTAACCAAATACCCTGTAAAATATTATAATTTTCTAAATATAAAAGTGTAATAGTATGAGTGAAATACTAACATAAGGCTAAGCCAAATATTAAGTAAGAAATTTCCAACAAAGTATTTACAATACTCTTCCCCCCACTTTCAACAGCTGTGCTAAATGTGTATGTGTGTGTAAACTGTACATTGTAAGTAATTACACTGTGTTTTGTATTCGCTCCTACAAGCCACGAATAACAATTAAGTCGCTCGATAGTTACAGAAATTTAAAGATTGCTTTTCATGTAATTAAAATTCGTCTAATTATACGAGTAAGAAGAGTTTGAAGGGGCATATCAATTACTGGTTGCTAGGGGTTGGAGGGGTGGGCAGTTAAGTACAGTTTCCTCAAAAGCTTTGGCGGCTAAATCACTGCGGACGGCAGTCCGCGCTAGTGACGAAAGCAGCAAGAAGAGTGCGAAAGGCGACTAGCAATATGTACAGAAAGAATGGAACATTTGCTATGACTGTCCGATCAGGTCGAGTTATATACCGATCGAAAGGTATATTCTTACAAATGTGAAAATTACCTGGTTTGTGAGATTAGCAGGTGTAAGTGAGAGGGACAAAATTTAAACAATTGGAGCAAATAGGACCGTTGAAGCCTTTTGACATTTTTTTTTAAAATTTTTTATTATTCTTTTTAAAAATACGCGTCGAATGACACCTCGATCATAAAAATCTGACCACTAATTATAAAATAATTAATTTTGAAATTTTTAGTTGCCTTCCAAAAATGAGATGAAAAGTCAGTTTGTTTTTCCGTTTGTCCGGATAATCGCTAGAACACGCTAAATTTGAAACCCCCACAGTATCCAAACGATATGCCTAGTGCCAAACAAAAATTTTGTTTATAATTTATTATTTATATTTTAGTATTATTCGTCACAAAATT
This sequence comes from Drosophila suboccidentalis, assembly GCA_037043435.1. Classification (NCBI taxonomy): domain Eukaryota; kingdom Metazoa; phylum Arthropoda; class Insecta; order Diptera; family Drosophilidae; genus Drosophila; species Drosophila suboccidentalis. The sequence goes on from JBAMBK010001487.1 coordinate 4,902, forward strand.
GCATATCAGAAATTTTGGGGCATGAAATGTTTTCGTCACTAGACTTTTACCTCGTAAAGAGGTTTTTTACCAGATTACAAAAGTACAAGAGCACCTCAGTTTACCAAACGTCTTTTTCTTTTGATTCATTTTCCCTTGCAGATGTTGTCCAAAATTTGCATAGCCAAAAGTTAAATAAAATAAATATAAACTTGAGTGCTTGTAGTACATAACTAATATGCCCAACGCAGTCCTTAAGTTCCGTTTTATGTAAACTTTGAAACGGGCCAAAAGGCTAAACAGCTAAACAGCTGAATAAAGCCAAGAAGCAACACATGTGACAATGCCCAAAGTTTTGGCTTATTAAAGTTAACATCAAATGTCGCCCGGGGGCAAATCAAATGCAGTGAGGCAACGGCAACGCATACCGAGTATTCACTGTACCGCTTGCGGCCCATTCATTTGCCAAACATTTGGCCACTGGCCACAATTTGCACGCACGCCATTCGTTTGTGGCTCGACGGATTCGCTGTGTTCTGGGCTGGCTTTCTGGCCTTTTCAACCCGCAGAGAGGAAATGAAAGAGAGAGAGAGAGATGGAGAGAGAGAGAGAGGGAGAATAGGAGTTGAGAGAGAAAAGTATTGGCATTAGAAATGCAGATGAATTTAGCACCAGGGAATTGAGTTCTCATATGTGCACAATGCGAACTCTGTTGAGGCACAAGGAGCGAGATAAGTAAGGAAGCTGTAGAAGAGTGTGCTAGACTGAAAAAGACCCGGTACCGCACCCTTTAGATATTTGTATATTTGCTCTCTGCTAATTTTTTAGACGAAAATTCTTAATTTTGTGCGAGAAATAATCATTAAAAAAAATTTATATTCATTAAAATTTGAAAAACATTGATTTTCAAATTTGCTGTTCATGCTGATTAAGAATATGTGTATATACAGTCGAGCCTCCCTAACTCGAATCACCATTATCCAAAGAAAAGGTTCGAGTTTCGGAGATATTCGACTTATAGAGTTAATTTTCTTAAGTTTATTAATTTTACTGCCACTCATTTAGCTCGAGTTAGAGAGAAATTCGAGTTATGGAAGTTCAACTGTACTTTTTGTAGACTTTTCTGATTCGTACGCACATTTACTTTTTGACAAACTTTAAAGACTCTGCTTAATGCCCAAGTTCAAACTTCGCTTCCAAAATTTCTTAGTAATTTTTGACTTTTTGCTTCTGTGCTCCCAGCTCCCAACTCAAACTTTTATGACCTAACTGCCACGCCCACAGCCGGTTCCGCCGTGACCCTTTTCATTGTTAGTTTGCAGCTCTGTGGATTTCCGGCTCTGTTGAATAAACAATCGGCGAACAAGCTGCGCGCATGCCTTTCAATTGGGACCTTTTCAAAATTGTGTCCATTACTCAAACTTGCAATTGAAAATTCAACCTAAATACTGGTGCACACACACACACACACACACACACAAACTTATATAAATGAGTGTACAGTTAGTGGATAAAATTTTGGTTCGTTTATTTTTGTTTTTTAATAATTTTTGACGGACTTTGTGCGGCTTTTGGCTTTTGGTTTTTTTGGCTTTTGGTTACATACCCAGCACACGTGAGGCAACAAATTTTCATATTTTCCAAACATTTTCTGACATTTGACGTACGAATTTCTAAGGCTTAACAACTACACAGATACAACCACACAGATACACATGCACACATGCTACTGTGAAAAGTTATGGCAATATTTTGATGTCATGTGCACACGCATACACGCATACAATTACAAATATACACCCACACACACACATCTGCATACACATACACATATGTACATATATTAGTTTCAACTTTTGTTTATGCCGCAAACTTTTGACAACGTGTTTAGTCGCTTTATTGGCTCGATTAGAACCTTGTGCTTAACTTTAGATCAGAACAAATAAACAATAAGTTGGAGAATGAGTTAAGAAATAAGCGGAAGAGATGGAGAAAGGGGACACAAGAATGACTTCGTCAAAGTGAGAGAGTTGAAGCTGGAACTATATCACAGATGAAAAGACTTCCTAGGAAATAAGTTTTAAAACATAACACAGCAATTACATTTTACTTTGCTTTATAGTTATCTTTAACCTTTTAAGTCTTGCGGACATAGAGCTCGCAAGTTTTTAAAAAAAAAACAGCAACAAAAAATCGTGTAGTTACATTAATGAAATGAGAAAAGTACAAATGCACTTCGACTTATTTCCCCTAGGTGTAAAGAACAGGTTTAAAAACCTTAGCTTTGTTAAATCAAAAAATGTTCTACTCTTCTCTTGCTCTCTCTTTCTCTCTCTTATCTGCCTCTCAAATTCTCACTCTCTTAATATCTCTCGCTCCATTTCGCTCCTTCTCTACCAATGTCATACCATTCTAAATTCTGCATAATCTGTTTTTGGAAAAGTTTCTTCCGCTCAACAGCAAAATTAAATTAAGCATACGCCATGTTGTACATCATTTTTTAAGAAGAAGAACAAACTTATCAATTTCCAAAAGCTTGTTAAAACTAACCATGCTTTGATGAAAATAATTTATCATATCGTGATTTAATATTAAATTTTATGTAAGCGAAATAATTTATTCGAACATTTTTCCTTTGAGCAATTCAGCAATTCATGCAAATGGGCAGCCCCAAAACCCAAATTTAAATAAATTACGTGATTGAGCCTGCATTTTTCTGAATCAAAATGCAATTTAACAGAGAGGGAGAGAGAGAGGGAGTGAAACAAAAATGTGTAGCACACTTAAGTGGGCCATGACTCTTGGCCTTTCGCATTCAATTATACATCTGACAGTCGGATAATGCTTGAAATATGTAAATACCGCAGACAAAACAAGGTAATGCTGAAAATTGTGAATACGAATACGAGCACTCGAATGTTGAGTGCACTTTCAGTACAATTTAATCTAAATACATAATTCATATTGATTGAAAATTTCTCGAGTGCGCAGCTGTCTGAATGGACCTTAATTGTTATTAATTATTATTATTATTATGGTTATTGATGGTGGTGCTTCACATTGAACTCGTATAGTACTTCACAATCATTTGTAAGTCCACTAGAAATGTATGCAGATCGAGGATATGTAATTTCAGTGTAGGGCGTGTGAATAGTTGGTACTCTCTATTTATTTCTAGTTTCTATTGTTTCTGTACATTCTGTTTCTGTTTGTCAGTGTCGTTCCCCGTTGGGGTTTCTTTTATAGACGCGAGTCAGCGAGTCATCGTCAACGTGTCTATGTACTAATCATACATTATTCAACGTCACAATTTTACTCGAAAAACGGCTGGAAGAGACTCGAACCATGTTGAGTTGGGTGTTTCCCCCCCTTTACCCCCATTACCAGCTCCACTTCGTAATGAGTGCTTGGACTAAAAAAAAATCGATAGTAAAGAAACACAAAAATTAAAAAACAAACTAAAAGTCGACTTATAAATAATGGCGGGCAAACGAATGAAAGAATGAAATGAAAATACTACAATAAAAGAAAACTAAACAACTAAACTGAACGTAATAAAATTTTGATATAGGCGTGAACTTTATGAAACAAAAACAATGGGAATTCACAGAAAAAAGACAAACACGCGCATGCAGTCAAACTTTGACACACACACACACACCTGCGACAGTAGCTATTAAATTGAAAACACCTTGACCACAACTACAACTACAACTACAACAAAGGGAACAGCAGCCACCGGATAACAGTGCAGTAGTCAGAAAGTCACAAAAGCCAAGCACTTAACTTATTACACGGCATTCCAGTGTCCTTCAAACTGACGTCTAGCGTCTCGCCAAGAAAAGCAAAAGGGAAAAGAAAATTCAAAAGCGGAAGTCCTTAGTTTGCAGTCCAGTTTTCCATAGTCCAATTCGAAATATGCAACGCCACTTTGCTTTTTTCTATTCAACTTCTTTCCTTAGACGAGAGAAATCGCACTCGCATTGCGAAAGAGCTGCAAGAGAGAGCGAAAGAGGAAGCGAAAGGCGGGGAAAAGGAGAGAGAGCAAAGAATGGATTCACGCCCAACTGAAATATTACAATTACAAGCATGTTTTCTCTTCCTCTCCTCTCCTCTCCTCTCTCCCTTTTTGGTCTAACTTCCTTGTGGTATGCAGCAGTTTACACGCTTTGTTGCCGGCTGCTAACAATGCAATACACTGAGAGAAAAGGATGATTTTTATTTAAATTTATCTATCTAACCTTAACTCAAACAAAATGGCTTGTAGTAATGTAAATTTAAACTGTGAATCGAGCTTAAAATCGAAGTGGAACAGTCGATAAAAAAAGAATCGAGCTGTCGATTAATCGGCACATAATACGGATATATTTGTAAACTTAATTGTAATAACCAAACACATGCATGCTTTAAATTCTAAATCAAATAAGACGTCAAACAACTTTACAAACTGTAAAGTTTTGACAAAGTTCTGACTAGAGGTGGGCACGGGCCTCTTCAAAAAATTACCGGGCTTCGTGCATGAAAATCGGAAACGGGCTTTTTTTCGTTCGGGCCCGGGCCTAAGTATAAAGCCCGAAGCCCGGTAAACCCGAAAAGTCACGATTTAACACATACTTTTCAAATCGCTGATAACCAAATTTCTGTAACATAATTTCTTATGCTACGCAAAAAAAGGAGCAAAGGAAAAGTTAAAGACTCAGCTTGCAAAAAAGGCTCAAAAATAAAATTTGAATCTTGAAAAAAAAAGAAATAATAATTAAAAAAAAATAAATTTGTATTTAGTTGTATCGGGCCGGGCTCGGGCCGGGCCTCTTTAAATTTGACCGGGCTCGGGCCGGGCCGGGCCTTAAGAAGGAGGCCCGTGCCCATCTCTAGTTCTGACAGTTTCAAGTTTTTGAAGAAATGTCTAAAAATGTTCCCTACATGACATTTACTTGCAATGCAATTTATATTTTATTCCCATGCACTAAAAACTTTTCTGTCAGTGTGAAACAACTTTGAAAACTTCAAGTACACGCGGTTCTTTTGTTTTTGTTTCTGTTTCTCCTTTTTCGGTATTTACCCTAGTCGCGGTCATTTCGGCTTCAACTTTGTATTTGCTATTGCGGCTGTAACTTCACTTTACCCCGCTGTCGTTTACTTCAGGCGTTATTTAGCTCATGGTCAACACACACACACACACACACACACACACACTCGCATTGTTATAACATCTTTGAGCCTGTCAATTGCATAAAATATTGTTGAGCCAGCTACGACTTTTTGCATAATTGCAGCTATTCTTTGAAGAGTGCCAGGTGATAGTGTAGTTAGTTAGTTAGGGAATGGGTAGGCGTCATTTGTAGGCGTCGTAGGTACCTACCTGTCGTCTGTGGGCTTATAGGTCACAATGTATTTCTCGATGGGATGCGCCTTTAGATCAATCTGCGTTTGCCACGATACACGCACCGCGGTGGGCGTCAAAAACGTGACCGTTATGTTCTCCGGAGTGGCAGGAATTGTGCCTAAAGGGAGGAATATATTATATTAGCAATTGCAAATTACAGAATTGAAAAGATTTAACTAGAAAAATCTGAATGAATAAGAAATATCTTGAATAGAATTGTTTTTTATAGGTTCTTTTGAGCATAGGATATATTAGGAATTGCAAATTACAGATTTTCTTTTCAATTTAACTAGAAAAAATCTAAATAAATTGAAGAAACTTTTATTTCATATTTCTACTATTAAAAAAAATTCTTATATATTTTTTTTTAAATACAAATAAGAGAAAAACAAACAATTTAAATTTGTACTTAAAAAAATAATAAAAATGCTCTCATTGTACATATTTTATAACAAAAATTAATTTTTAAATTAAAAATATCAAATCAAATTCTTAAATTTTTTGGCAAACTCTAATACATAAATTGAATTTTTAAATTAAAAATATATATTATACATACAAAATTTAAGAAATATATTTAATTTGTATGTATAAAATATTTTTAATTTTAAAATTCATTTTATGTATTGGAGTTTAAAATAAAAGTTTTTCTACAATTTTTAAACAAAAATCCTAATTACATTTTTGCTTCATAATTTATTTATTCAGTTACAAAAATTAAGAGTTACATTCAGGTATGCCACAGAAATCTCTTCCACTTGAATTTCACGTCAATTTCATTTCTCCGTGCCACAGTCCAATCACCTGAACAATTTTTAGTGAGACGAAATCATCGCTCAATCCACTGGCGTCCGATGCCATGAGAATAATGTCACATTTTTTGTCCGAATTTTAGAATTTAGAGTTGTCGAGTGACTTTTTTTGTTTGCCGCGCCAATAACTTTTAAATTTTTTTAAGCTATACAATATTAATTATTATATGAATAAATTAAATTATTTTAACTAAAGAAGAAATAAAATAAAAACCTAATATTCTGCAATGATAAACTTAAAAAAGTTGCTAAACAAACCCTAGGGAAATTTAATCTGAGAAGGGGCCAACCCTAGCAGCCTAGTTCGAAAAGGTTGGTGAACATGCTAAAAACAATAAATTACTCGAAGTTCTGTGGCACGGAGAAATTTTCAAAGTGGAATTGCTTTTCTCTGAATTCGCTTTCACTTGTGATTTCTGTGGCATACCTGATTATTAAATTTTCATACAAATTCTCCAAATAATTGTTATTTTATAACTAATATTTTAAAATTAATTCAAAATATGTACATGAATACATGTATCGAATGTCTTATCGTGAAAATATAAATCAGGCATGCCACATAAATCTCTTTCACTTGAATTTCACGTCAATTTCATTTCTCCGTGCCACAGTCCAATCACCTGAACAATTTTGGGTGAGACGAAATCATCGCTCAATTCACTGGCATCCGATACCATGAGAATAATGTCACATTTTTTGTCAGAATTTTTGAATTTAGAGTTGTCTAGTAGTTTGTATTGTTTGCCGCGCCAATAACTTTTAAATTTTTTTAAGCTATACAATATCAATTATTATATAAATAAATTGAATTATATAAATTCAATAAGAAATAAAATGAAAATTTTATATTCTGCAATGATAAATTTAAAAAATTTGCTAAACAAACCCTTGGGAAATTTAATCTGAGAAGGGGGCAACCCTAGCAGCCTAGTACGAAAAGGTTGATGAACATGCTTAAAAACCTAAATCACACGAATTTCTGTGGCACGGAGAAATTTTCGAAGTGGAATTGCTTTTTTCTGAAATCACTTTCACTAGTGTTTTTTGTGGCATACCTGAATATATATATATAGTACTCACCAGCCAGACAGCTATTGACAAGCAGGACGGCAATAAACACAAACATTGCGCTTCAATAGTTTCACTTGCTGTTCTTATTACTCCCGATGATGATGTTGACGAGCCAGGATAACGATGATAATTGTCTTGTCCTGGAAGCGGATTTCCTAAGGTTTCCGCTTCGTTGGCCGTTTTGGTTTCAATTCGTTTCGTTACGTTGCGTTTCTTTACGTTACGTTTCGTTGCCAGTTGTTAAGTGTCGTTTGTGGTTTCTCAGTTGTCGTTTGTTATGCCAGGAGGTTTAGTTATAAGAATAAAGCTAACTAAAACATAAAAATCAGTCTTGCTTTGTCGTTTGCTACTGTTGTTGTTGTTTCTACTTCTACTTCTTCTTTTTGTTCTTTTCTCTTTCGTTTATCTTAGCTTTGTTCTACTGTTCTGGCCAATTATGCATTGCAATTGTTGTTTGTTCTTTTTCTTTTCTTTCAATTAAACTCAATTAAACTTCAAGTTGAAATTTAGCTTAGTTTTTATTTTTCTCTATTCTTTGCGAATTTTCTTGTTATTATTTTTAACTTATTTATATGTTTTTTGTTTTATAGCACACTTTTATGGGCTGTGCGTGTGTCTTGCATTGTCTTGAATCATCATCATGGGACATTATAAAAGTTGGTAGCACAAAAAAAATGTGAGTTACTCGCTTGGGCCAACTCTATCTCTTCTCTCTTTCTCTCTCTATCGCTGTCTCTCTATTGTTTTTCTCTATTTGTTTCTTATTGTTTCGTGATACGTTTGAGTAAAATTATTCACATTGCGTTCGAGTTTTGTTATTTTCGTTTCTTTATTTTAGCGGCAAGTCTTAATGTTTTTCCTTTTTCTATTTTTCATTGCCATGTGTTGTTGTTGTTGTTGTTGTTATTGTTATTGTTATTGGGCGTATATAAAATCAATAAAAAAGCGACTTCTGTTGTCAGTTTGTCGTTGATTTTGTCGTGTAAATTCGCTTCACTTTCTCAACTTTTTAATTTTTGGTTTCAGCGTTTTTAAAGTAGGCAATTTCCGTTGTGTTATTGTTGTCGTTGTTCCGTGTTGTTGTTGTTGTTGTTCTTTTCGGCTGTTGCCTTGTGCCACAAGTCGAAAATTAATTCAGTGCGACGGCGACGGCGCTGCTGGGGGCCAATGTGCCACCTGTCGTCGCCGTCCTGCCCGTCCACAAATTAACTGTTTGCTTAGCTGTTGTTGTTCCCCTTCTTGTTGTTGTTGTTGTCGTTGCTGCTGTTGCTGTAGTTGCTGATGTACGTTGCTTAATTTTATGCATTGCGCATTTTGTTAACAATTTTGCCTTTTCTTTTTTGGCTTAATTGCCAAAGCATTTAAGCCGTATTTTTCTCTTGTTGCGCTTATTTTTTTTTCCTCTTTGTTTTCTTTTCACAATATTTTTCTTGTTTAGTTTACTTTTGTTTTGTTTAGCTCGTTGTTGTCGTTAATTATTGCTGCCGCTCGCTGTGAGAATCGTTTAAGGCTGTTGTTTTTGTGTTTTGTGTTTTGCTTTATTTTGTTTTGCGCTGCGCCTGCAATAAATCAAAGTTTTTGGGATTATTAATGTGTCTGAAGCGCGCAATTCAAAACGTATTAGCCAAATTGTTTTGTATTTACTAACATTAATTATAATTAGCAATCAATCTGAATGAATTTCAATATCAATTACTAATAAATGCCATACATATTCTAAGCTGGTAAGTTTACCATCATATTCATTACTCAAATTGAATGCAAACAATTTGTTGCATACTTTGAGGCTGACATTGCGTATACGCCACGTTTGTGACCAGCTGTTGGACAATTTTAATGTACATATGTACACTGATAAAAAAAGGATCTAAAATCAAGTTTTTGGTCTCAGAACTAAGAACTTTGGTCTAAAAACTGCGTCGAGAACATGAAAATCTTGAAGTAAGAAAACACATCTTGATTCTAAGAACATTTCAATTAAGACCATGTTCTTATTTTCAAGATTATAAATTCTTATATTTTCAAGACCACTAATCTTAGTATAAGAATAAAACTTATTACTTTTTTAAGATTATATGTTCTTATTTATAGACCAAAAAGTTTTGAATACTCAAGACAAATAATCTCAAATAAAGATAAAGCTTCTTAACATTTTAATTAGAATGAAGTAATTTTCAGTTAACTTGAGGTCTAGTAATGTCAATATGACACTAAACAACAAACAAAACACTTGCACTTGGCTCGGTGTAGAGCTGTTTCAAGAGATGCCAATCTCTATCATCAGCACCGTTGTGCTGACTTGACCAGCGATCCAAGCCTAATGCCATCTTTGAGAAGCCAGAACCAGTTGTGAATTATAAGCCTCAACAAGTAACACAATTTTAAGATTTTTGTTCTTATTTTAAGAGAAAAAGATCTAAGATCTAAGATTTTTATTCTTATTTTAAGAACTTACGATTTTCAAGAATAATGTTCTTAGTTTTAGTAATTTGGTCTTAAAATATTCTTATTTCAAGAACAAAATATTTAAGATGAATGTTCTTGATTTTAGAAAGTGGTCTTTTTTTTCAGTGTATGTAATTTCATTTCATATTCATTTCACGCTCAAATTCCAATGCTTTCCTGCATTAACACGCAATAACATTTCCCTGGCATTCGATCATGCGTAAATATTTTCTCGATATCTTTGTCCCGAGTGTGTGTGTACTCTTCCAGCTGTGTGTGTGTGTGTGTCTATTCACATTCTGTTGTTATTGGCCTAAAACATTTCGAATGCCTGTGGTTTTCTTTGTTAACTAGGCATTTCAAATATTTCTTTCGTGTTTTTTCCACACAAATGTCAAACGTATAAAAACAGCTTGAACTCATTTCAATACCTTTTTTCATTTGTAGTCTAAGCAATACTATTAAAAATAATAACATAAACAACAATATAAATAGCTTTAAAATAATTTCTAGTTAAGCAACTTTTGGTATGCCGAATAATTAATACCCTGCAGGTTATTTCGTTTCAACAACTGAATATCTACCACTCATTTTAGCATACCCCTTTTTATTTGTCCAGGGTATTGGCACTGAAATCTACCTATGGATTTCAATTAAATTTTGTTTATACCAAATGTTGACCTGTGTTTTCCAGACACAGCGAAAATGTTTGTTTATCAGCTGCGGGCGTGGGAATTAAAAGCGGAAAACACATGAAAAACAAGTTCAAATGAGACACCCACATGGTGCGATCGAATACTTTAAACAGCTATAATTCTCAGAACGTTTAAGGGCAAACCAAGTCAGCTGCTGCATGTAGAATAACATAATTAGATTAAAAGTATCTTATGGTTTATGTACTTCAAAGATACATAAATGATATGCTTGTGGGATTAGGTGCATGTGCCGTAGAACGAATCAATGTGAATGAAAGCGAGTGTGCGATAGCACATTGAATATTGATAGATTCCAGTTGGTTAAGTAGCTTTAGTCTCTTTTGATTGTATTACCTGGACTGGGAGACATGTGGACTTTGGGGATTTATGAGCGCACGTATCTCTGCTAATACGACTCTTTTGGATGTGTGTGTGTGTGTTTAAATGTACGTGGCATCATTAAACTGTCACACGGCCAATGAATAGCTGCGAGTACCCAAAGGGCAAACTTAATTGTGGTAATTGCAAATGAGTTTACTTTACTGACAAAATGATTTGACATCCATTCAATTCGTGTTACGAACGCTCTTAAATTATGCAAACAATTTGGAAAATTATTATTAAATATGAAAATCGCGTTGGCATGTCAGAAATTCAAATTGAATGCGTAATGTTTTTTATTCTCACACTTCTGAGCGTAATTTAAATGCAAATGTCCGAAGGAGAATTTCATTTGACACTCGAATATAAAAATGGAACTGTTAACAACGCTGGTGACGTGCTGTGAAAATATTTCCCATTCGTTTACTGACGTTGGTGACGCACTGCGAGAATATCCCTTCAGAAATAAAATTCCTTTTCCTTTGCGGCCGCCTGATGTTGTTGTTATTTTTTGACATTTTGTTGTTATTTTTCATATAATTCTGCCAGCGTCGACCGGCCGCTGCTCGAGCGACGCAGGCAGAGTTAGTTTTCGTTTGTTTCTATTCGTTTTTCTTGTTTCGTTGCGTGCCGACGTCCAAAAAAAATGCACGTCGTGCGTGCGCTGCTTAAGCGACGCAGGCAGAGGCTGTTTCTGTTCGCTTTTTGTGTTTCCGTCTCTGTCGAACAAACGTCGAACTTCGAACGTTGCAGCTGGCAGCAAGACAAAATTGATGCAACAAAACGCAGCAAGCGCACGTGTCAAAGAAAAAAAGAATAGGAAAAAATTTGACAATGTCGCTGCCGGCTGCTGCTACTGCTAAAACAAATCGTAAGTATTTTATAATATAATTTATTAATTTTTAAAATAAGAAAACTAACGCATTTATTTTCTTATATAGAATATGAATTGATCTTGGAAGCATGCAAGGAGCTTCGTCTGGGATTTCTCTGAGGGCAGTGGTCAATGGCATATGGTGGGAGCTGCATCTACTTGGCAGGATAAACTGCGTATATTGGGCATTAAAAACTAATAATAAATTAACTTATAAATGTAAAAAAAAAAAAAAATGTTAAATAAAAATATATAATTAAAAGAATAATTTTTTTAATTTTTTTAAATTTTTTTAATTTTTATTAATTTTTTAACGTTAGGGAATCATTGAGGAATTTTCAGCAAAATTCCTGGGAGATTCCCTAACGAAAATGGCAAAAGAATCGTTAGGGAATCATTGCGGAATTCTCGGCAGAGTTCCCCAAGGTTTCCCTAACGGGAAACGTAAGGGAATCTCTATGGAGAGTTCCCTTTTCCTCAATCGTAGGACTTCGCAATGTTAAAGTCCCTAAGGAATTTCATACAAAATCCCTATGGATTCCTTAAGCATAGGGAAACATTCCCTAATGATTCTTTTGACATTCCTTTGTGAATGTGTCTGAAGGGATATTTTACTTGATATGTATGTGTGTGAGTGCGTGTGTGTGTGTGTGTGTGCGTGTGAGTGCATACAATGCCAAAGGCAAGTAGGTGAAAGCAGTTATCGTAAAATTAAAATGGCGGCGGCTAGTACGCGCTGTCGCCGTCGCCGCCGGCGTCGTCGTCGTCTTTCTCGTCGTTTTCACTGCTGTTAATTATGGCGACAATACATGCACGCATACAAGCGCACGCTTCACACCCACACACACACACATACACACAGCCCTTTTGCTTGCATGTCTATTGCTGTGTGTGTGTGCGTATTTTGTTTCTTTATGTTTTTTTACTGCACACGTTGCGACTCCGGCTTATTGAGCGCTTTTAGCATTTTGTTCGTCAAATTTGTGTTTGTCTTGTTGTTGCTTGTGTTTGTGTTTGTTTTTATTGTTCGCCTTCTGTTTGTTTGTATATTTGTGCCCGTTGTGTTTGCGGTAGCCAGCCAACAGACAATAAATCAATCAGCTGTGTTAACATCAAATTGCTGGCCGCAGACAATTCTGCCTCGATATGTACGAGAGTATGTATGTGAATAACTAAATGACAGTCATTGTGAATGTATGAGTGTGTGTTATTGTTTGTGTATGGGTATTAGTGAGCGTGCTATTAACAAAAAGGTCAGTTTAGCCAAAGGACTAGCCCAGTGCTTAACTAAATACAGTTACAACTTCACTGGAGCTATTCTCTGTACGCTCACTGAGAGAATGGCGAGAGCCTTTAATGCTTTTTGGGTTTATTGGAAACTCAATTAAACTCTGGCAGTGAAAATTGTAAAGTGCTGGCTTTACGAGTATCGGCTTAATTACTGAATAAAAAATGTACTTATCTTTTAATTCATTTGTATTAAAATTGAGTTAAATTTAATTTCCTGTGCTCAGCTTTGTAAAGTAAAAATTTACACTATCAAAAAAATGTTTTTGTTTTGCCTTTTTTTTTATCGAGTTTATGGCATTTTCTTACTGTGCATTGTTGTAAATTGGTGTAGAGAGAGTGAAAGAGAGAGAGAACAATGCTATTATTTGCTGGGCGCTCGTAAAAACAGAAGCACAAGCACTTGCTTCAATCTGGAGCCCAAAATCGCGCTTTAGCTATGTATATGTATGTATGTGTGTGTTTGTGTTTGTTTGTGGATATTGTGTATAGCGTCTGTGTATGTGTTTGTGTGCTTTGGCCATGCACTTTAAGCTCAGCTACTGCTGAAATTTTGTTAGTCTCTTCCATTTCTCCTTCCATCGACAATTCTCTAACGGCAACTATGCGCCATGTTCCTGATCCCTCTCTTTGCTGGCTGCTGCTGAGTGTTACACTCCCCCGCCCCCCCTCCCACGCTACGCCATTCTTCTAGGAATTTCAAAAGTGTGTCGTCGAGCAGTGTGTACACACTTTCACAAATATTCGCATTGTCATAGGTTCTAGAATGCACGCACATACATATATGTATATGTAAAAGTATAAATATACATGCATTTAATGTACACATATACCGCACATATTTATATTGGGAAAGTGAAGCGTGCTGGCAGTTGCTGAACTGATTTCGCTGCGTGCAATTTACTTACCGCTGCCACAGGCCAAAAATAACATAAATCGTATAAATAAATTGCCACATTTCAGCATTTCCACATGTGCAGCAAGCAGCGGCAGCAGCAACAGAATTTGTGGCAACAACACACGCAACGTTGCGGCTGTGTCGACGACAGGCGGCAAATTTATTTTAAATAGAACAAAACAAAAAAAATAAATAAGAAATTTATACATTTGTTCGGCCATTGCCGCCATATCCAAAACGAATTTAAATTTGACCTGTTGTAATATGTACATATTGTGTGTGTATACACTAGCAGCTACTTTTGTTTATAAATACGGATTCGTGTTATTTTGGCGCGTTACGTTCTAAATACGTGCTACGTGCTACGCTTCACAAATGGCCAAAGATGAAAAAGATTTACAATCATACACACACACACACATGCCCAGGCGCAAGTACTATTAACTGTAAATTCGCATTTTATTTGCCTTGATGTGTGTTTGCATAAATAGGGCATTTAAAATGAGTTTTTCATTGCGACAGCTGCTGTTCATTTTTCTTTTACTTGTGTTGTTCTTAAATTTATTGTTGTTATTGCCGCGGTTCGATTTCTTCCGCTTTGGAAAATGAAAACCAACAAAATCCATTAGCTGTCATCTCTTTCGTTTCGTTTCAATTCGTTTCGCTTTGTTTCGTTTCATTTACCTTTTTTAATTTTAATACCTTTTATTGGCTTAACATGCAGCCAGTGCTGCCAACTTAGCTTTTTTCCCGTCAAATCTGGCTGTTTTTGAAGACCAATGGCGGGAAAAATTTGGGAATTGCGGGAAGCGGGAATTCTGGCTTTTTGAGAAATGCATTTGGCTTTTTTTCCGCTTTTTTTAATGCTGCCACCAGTTTCATGAAAATAAGTAGCAGTACGGTTGTCATATGCAAAAAAACAAAATTGGTAGCAAAAAAATACCATTTTTAAAAAATCTCTAAATAAAAAAGCTTACTAGCTCGCTAAGCATATACCATTTTTGTTAGAAATATACCAAATGTGTGTAGGAGTGTTTTATCGATATTTGCTAATACCACCACCACTACTTAAAGGCAAACTTTACTATAAAAAATGCGCCGTATGTGTGATTTTCACATATTTTGCTATGCGAAAATAATATAAACAAAAATGCCGTGATGCTTGGCGAAAGAGCGAGGAATTTTGGGCATGGCTTCGCAGGGATGACACGGACGAGAAAAGGGTCTATGCATATACTGCAAGACCACATTTACTGCGAAGCTAAGTGATGTGCGTGCTAATGCAACCACTAAAAAACTCACAAGTGCGATGGGCGCCTTCCAACAAAAAAATAAAATAGATCGCGAAGAATTAGACGACCTGCTGAAAATCGTATGAATAAAACACATAAATTATGACCATAAAAACAACCGCTTTTTTTTGCGCTTTTTCAAGAATATTTTCAGCTTTTTTTTTCCTTCTCTCCAGTTAAAAACAGCTTTTTTTCTTGATAAAAAATTGGCAGCACTGCATGCAGCTATCCAACCGCAAGACAACAACAACAGCAACATGAACATGAACAACAACAAACCACTTACCAGGCTCAGTTTTTGCGCTCTGTCCGGGCTTTGTTAATTGAGAGGCGCGAAGAGACTCAAGCACAGACAAAAACTCACACACACACACACTCACACAGAGACACTGGTTACACACAATTACAGGTATATAGACAAGCGCTTAACAAAAAATATATGTTTGTATATGTATATGGATATTGTAGCTTTTAAGTTGATAATTTACTTTGGTCTTTGTGGCTTTTTGCCGCCGGCTTAGCACACCTTCACTCCTTCAATCGTGTTGCCTGTCAACGTGACTGTTGCCGCTGATAACACAAGACTAAACACGGTCAATGCTCACTGACTGCGCTTTGCCTTCCTCCTGTCTCTGACTCTTTCTCTTTCTCTCACTCTCTCTCTCGCTCTTGATATTTTTCACTTTCTCTTGTTTGGTCTGGACACAGTATTTATCCGCTTGTTCGAGTGCTGCGTTGTGCTGCGACCGACGCGTAAACTACAACTAAAATCGTAAGGCAAACTTCGCTTGGCACAAGAGGGCGCTTTCGCTCTTTACACGAGGAAGCTCTCAACAGCTGGAGAGATGACCAAAAATAACACTTATGCACTGAGCGAAATAAAACGTAATAGTAATCGCATATTAATTTCCTATATTGCAGCTCTGTGCTAAATTTGTTGCCGTGTGTCGCATGCAGAGCTTTTACTCTTTTACTCTCTTCTCTTGACCAAAAAGAGAGCATGTTGTAAAAGCTTTACGTTGTGTTAGGTCGTGGTCGCTTGCTAGGCGGAAAGGGAAACGAGGGAAACTAACTATTAACTGAGTGCGCTTTGACTTATTGTCTGGTTGTCCGACTGTCCAACTGACTGAGTGACTGCGAGACCGACATTGGGCTCTTAAGCGCATTATTAGAGAGTTCAAGTGCAAGGGAGAGAGCAGGCGGGGGCCCGTTAATGCCGCGAGTGCGTCCTAGGAAATTAAAAGCATACTTAGAGGCGTTTAATTATTTATTCATGGCCTTTTGGCACTGTTTGATTACTTGCTAGCTTTGCGCGCCAAAAAATAAACTTGCTGTTGCTTTTGCTTTTTGTTTTTGCTGTTGCTGGATGCCATGGAATTTGCTGTCAGGGCTGCCAAACAATTCCTTCGTTGTTTGATCGAAATTATTTTGAATTTTCTTCGAGTGCTTAGGACACGGAACGTTTCGATTACAAATTGCACACCACATCTCTAAATACATTATAAATAAATATATATATTTTTTATACAATTTGCCACGATGGATGAACAAAAGAGATCGTCGGTTGTTAACTCGGTGGTCATTAGGCCACGCCTCATCTATGGCCTACGCACGGATGTCATTGGCAACATCCAGTTCAATCTCAACAAGGAGGTCATGTATCCCGTCGAGGGTGTCCTGGCCTTCCACGACTTTGTGACCAACAAGCAGCGCTTCCTTCGATTCCCCGAAGACACCAGACCCGAAATAATTGCACTCAGCTCACATCGCAAGCTGCTGGCGGTTCTGGAGAGGCACTCAAAAAAGTAAGTAACTGGTGGGAAGAAATTCCTTTCAACGTTGCACAATAGCTAAAATATAATTATGACTTTAGCTCTTGAGTAGAGATTAAAATTAAGAATTATATGTTAGGCATTATAATAACAATTAAAAGGGAAACAATTAAAGGGCTTTTCAATTTTTTATTTAATGAAATAGTTAAAATAAAATTATTATTT
Source organism: Drosophila suboccidentalis (assembly GCA_037043435.1). Taxonomy (NCBI): domain Eukaryota; kingdom Metazoa; phylum Arthropoda; class Insecta; order Diptera; family Drosophilidae; genus Drosophila; species Drosophila suboccidentalis. The sequence goes on from JBAMBK010001487.1 coordinate 22,022, forward strand.
TTAATTATTATTTTAACTTTCAAGTAAAAATGATAATAAAAACAAGCAGGGAAGGCAATAGTCGAGTTCCCGACTATAGGATACCCGTTACTTATTTAAAGAAATATAAAATATTTTTATTGCATACTTTTAGGCACCCACTTGAAACTTAAATCAGGCATAACTAACGTTCTGCTTGGCCGATCTTGTTGCGATTTAGTTGTATGATAGCTTATAAGAATAGATAATGTTAAATACCAAAAATTACGAAATATTGTAAAAAATACGCGTGATATTTTGTTTTTTTAATTTTATAAAATCGAACCCATCTTTTTTCCACTCAGCGGTCGTTACATATCCATTTACGAGCTGTCCACACTGAAGAAGCGTCGTCATCTGGAGCTGCCCGGCAATCATCGCAATGCGGAGGTGCAGCAAATGATCTTCACCAATGATTCCCGTGCCGTTGCCTTGGTCACCAAGCCGCCGAATGAGATGATCTTCATGCTGGTGCTGGACAAGACCAGCACGGTGATCGAGGGTCGTGCCACTGTGCCAGGTTCCCATGGTGGCGCCGAGTGCATAACTGGCAATCCGAGCGATTGCAGTTTTCTGGCCGTGGCCGGAGATCGAACGCTGCTGTTGATGAGCAAATCGGAGCGAGGATTCACCATTAGCAATAACTTGAAAGTCCCGTATCGCGTCACCTCGATGGCCTTTCTGTCCATGGATCTGCTCATGGTGGGCACCGATAAAGATCAGCTGATATTGGTGGAGAATGGTGAGCAGAAGCTTAGCCAGAAGGCCACCATCGCGGAGACGGTCGATCTGCTGATGGACCAGGAGATGTTCGACAAGGAGCGCGAGGCACTCGATCAACGTTTCGTCCACACACAACAGCTGCTCCTGCCCGACTGGCGGGTACTCTGCATGACGGCCTTTGCCCGCGGCTTCGCCTACATCATCTTCAACAAGGTCTTCGTCTTCGAGCGCGTCTCCAAGTTCAAGTTTGAGCGCAAAACCGTCTTGACCGTGCCCATAACGCTATATGCCGAGCCGCTCTATCAGATCACCAATCTGGCCATCGATCACAAGCAGGAAACGGTGATTGTTACCTGTGCCCATGCCCAGATCTATGTCGGCATTCTCATTGTCCCCGAGACCCTGAAGACCAAGCAGCTCAAGTTCGAGCCACTCGGCGTCATGATCCACATCGGCGAGGTGGTCGACGTGTCCGTTTGCGCCTGGAAACCCATCATCATGACTGCCTGTGAGTGTAGATCCCTTCAAGGGCTGTTGGCTTGTTTTGGCCAAGTTATGAAACTTTTGACCTGGCAACTTTACAAGTCAAAATTGTGTACCATTTGTTGTTGTTTTTTAGCATTCCTCATTCGCTCCTTCTGTTCTTTTAGCTCGGGATCAGACCATTCGCATCTGGAACTACGAGACTGCCAAGGTGGAGCTTGTACGCAAATTTCAGGTGGATGTCAACATCGTGGAGCTGAACTCGACGGGTCTAATGGCGGCCATAGGTTTCTCCGATCAGCTGCGCATCACACAGATCTTTATGGATGAATTGAATGTAAGATTTAAGCTTGCACACTTACAAAGATTTCATATATGATTTCACCTTATTACATTTAAAACACTTTGATTTAACTTAAAATACTAACAAATTCTCTACCTATATCTATTTCTATGAATCTAGACCATACCTGTTAAGTAATGTTTATTAATCATAGTCATTATTATTTTTGTTTAAAAGTCGAACTTATGATTAAATTACGATTATTTTGGGCTTTGCCCGATTATTTAATGATTACGATTACAAAAAATCCGAATTAATCTAAAATTATTACAATTATTCAAAAATAGTCAGAAATAATCAAAAAAAATCTTTTTAAGTAGTCGGAACTTTTTTGATTATTTCTGATTTTAGTTTTTTTTAGATTATTTTTGACTATTTAGTGAAAAACAAATTATTTTGAACAAGACAGTTTATTATCAAAAATAATCCGACTACTTTAAAAGATTATTTTTGATTATTTCTGACTATTTTTGAAGATTTGTAATATTTTTTTTGATTATTTCTGATTTTTTGCAATCGTAATCATGAAATAAGCACAAATTTTTCAACAGTGAACTATCTACATATATAGTCACTACGATTATTTCCAAAAATAATTTAATTGATTAGTAATTTTAATGAAAATTTAACAGATATGATCTAGACTAATTTCATATTAACAATTTTAGAGCATTTTTCTCAGTGTGTATAAATCCAATCTTAACTCCCATTTCTTCCCCCCTTTTCTGATCATTGATCACAACTCTCGATCTATATCTATCTTTATGAATCTAGAGCAATTCCATATAAAATTGATAAGCATTTTCCTCGGAGTTTACAGCTTCAATCCCAACTCTCTTTAATCTTAATTCTCTACTTAGTTATATCTATCTCTATAAAAATATATAAATATCACATGATTTATCTCAGAGTATGTATAGTATGTAGCTTCATTCTTAACACTCCTTTCCACCTTCCTCTTCTGATCTTTTTAGATTGTCAAGACGTACAACTTTCCGCATTGCAACGATGTGCGATACTCGAATCTGGGTCACCTCATGGCAGCTGCCTATGATAACAATATAGCGGTGACTTCAGTGTACAATCTGGAGGTGATCATCCAGCTGAAGGGACACAATGGCACTGTCTTGTCGGTGGCATGGACCAAGACGGATAAGTTTCTGATCTCGGGCGGAGCGGAGGGTGCCATCTACCAGTGGGACATTGAGACGGGCGCCCGCCTGCAGGAGATTGTCCAGAAGGGCACGGAATATGTGACCATCTGCTGTAGCTTTAACGAACCGCTGACCATCTTTGCGGGCACCAATCATGGCACTATTCGGGAATTCCAGGACTCGACGCTGCAGCGCGAGGTCGTATTGCCATCCCGCAACAAGGGATCCGTCTCGGATCTTTGCCTGGCCCGCTCCGATCTCATCATGTTTATAGCTGATCATGAGGGCGGACTGTTCAATATGCAGCTGCCATTCCTCGAGGCCGGAGGCGGCACCTTCACGAACTTCCGCTTCTTTGATGGTCCGGTTAATAAGCTGAGATTCACCTATGATGGATCCATGCTGGTGGCCATATCCAAGCGGGGCACCGTTGCCATCTGGTCCATGGAGAACGTGGAGGAGAAGCTGGCGCCCATGGATCAGGATCTGATGAAGAGTCAGGAAGTATTGATACCACGTACCCAACTGAGCGATAAAATCGAACAGATCACGAATCTGGAGCTGCGTCTCAAGCAGCAGGCGGAGGAGTTCCAATATCAGTTGAGTCAGAACGAGATCTTCGATGGCCAGCAGTTGCAGGAGGTGCATCGCAGCTATTGCAGTGCTCTCGAGGAGCTGAAGGAGCTGAACAACGAGATCGTGTCGCGGCACACGGAGGAAATGAATCTCATTACGTTCCAGATCAACGACATCAAGCAGGAGCATCGCGGACAGATGGATGTCCTGGCCAATCAGTACTCGGAGCGGATGCTCATCGAGTACCAGAAATTCACGAATCTTCGCGAGAATATGTTGGAATTACGTGAGAGTTACGAGGAGAAACTGAAGAATTCCACGGGCACGTTGCAGGACACGATTGAAGCCTTGGAGAACGATTACAAGAAGCAGCTGGATGAGCGCAAGGATCTCATCCGGGAGCTAATGAAGGAGATGCAGGACAAGAAGGACGAGTTCATCAAATACTGCCAGGAGGTGGAAATGGAGAACGATCGCAACATGATCGCCACCCAGACCGAATACGAGAACAAACTCACCACGGAGCGCAACGAGACGCAGATGTGGCGCGGTAAGGCGGGCGTGCTCCAAAAGAAATACGAGTCCCAGAGTCGCGAGATTGAAAATCTCCTCGAAGAGGTGGAAACTCTGAAGGAGGAGCATGTCAAGTCCCAGATGAAAATGGCCAAACAGCTGCGCAATGTTGAGGATCTGCAAAAGGACATTTCGGATCGGGATTACGCCATTGGGGCCAAGGAGAAGCGCATCCAGGAGTTGCTGCACAAGAACCAGGAGCTGGACAAGTACAAGCAGGTGCTTAACCACAAGATTGCCGAGCTGAAGGCCCAGATCGAGCCACGTGAGTTCCAGATCAACGATAAACGCAAACACATTATCGAAATGGAGCACGAACTGGAGGGTCTCAATCAGAACAACATACAGCTGGAGCTGCAGCTCAAGGAGATGAGGGACAAGTATCTGAGCAACGTGGCCGAGCTGCGCACCGAGCGGCATCGGGCCAAGGCAGCCAGGGAATGCCTCACGGCCATCTGTACGGACATCTACTACGTGGCCGGGGAGGTCAACACCTCGGAGGGTCTGAAGAAGGCAGTAAAACAGCTGTTCCACAAGCACGCCAGCGATGATGAGCTCAAGCGTTTCGTCACCCTGGATGCCGAGGTGCGGGATGAGTTCCTGCGCCAGCGTAAACAGATTGAAACCGTCTTGGCGCGCTACAAACTCGTGGCGGAGGACAAGAGCGTTCAGAAGAAGTATGACAAGCTGTTCCAGGAGAACCTGGTGCTGCTCGAGGAGCTGGAGAAGATGCGTGACGACAATAAGGGTCTGCGTGCACGCCTCAAGGAGGACATCCGAAGGTCTGTGAAGGGCAAGATTGAAAGGGTTTAGTTTCGTTTTAATTACATATACTTAAATGCAGCACAACATTTTCAAAGTCTGTTTAGCAAATGTTCTTATAAAAATATGTGTAACATATCGGACTTATATACACAGGATACATACATACATAAAGCGTTTAGATTAGTAAGATTAGTTTCAGGCCTCGACAAGCACCTTCTTTGCATTGGTCTTTGTTTTAGTTGCTTTGGTCTCGACACCTTCTTCCTCATCCTCATCCTCTACAGCTGCCGGCAGATCATCACTGGGTACACTGGGCAACTCCACACCTTGCTCCTCAGCCTCCAGTGCATCGAGCTCGGCCAGCACATCATCCTCATCTTGTTGGGTCAACACATCCGTTAATATGGCATCAATTTCCTGTTGCTTTTCAATGCCTTCGCGGGTTTCGTCCATAATCTTTTCCACCTCGTTGATGTCCAGCATTTCGTGTACTTTCTTCAAGGCGGCATTACCTTGCTTCAAGCCATCCAGCACCTTCATTTCCACTTGGGCAAACTCCAAATCGGCGGCCAACTTTTCCAAGTTTTCCAGTTGCTTATCGGCATTGGCAAGCAAACTTTCCTGGTACTTCTTTTTGCGCAGCAACAGCTTGGCCCGACTAAAATTATTAATGTTATTGAGTAAACAAAAATGTGAGTTGCGTAAGCTACTTACTCTTTTCTGCCCTGCTGTAGACACTTCTTTGCCATGAGTCTATCATTTTCCAGCTGCAGCTCAATGCGTTTCTGATACTGTTTGAGACGATCCCGCTGCTGCTTCAGTTGCTATAATTTTAGATGAGATTTATATATATTCCAGTACATGCACAACTGGACAAGTAATTTGACCTACCAATACGGCTTTGTCCTGGTCGGTAATGCGACTAGGAGCCGTCTTTTTGCTAGATTTCCCGAACAATGCACCCATTTGTGTTGTGTTCAATCAGAATGAGTAAGAAAAACAAACAAATGAACTAAATTGTAGGGTTGTTGATATAATATCAAATATCGATTATATCGATATTTAGTTTTTGGTGATGATATATTTTCGGGTGATATATTTTTTTCTTAACGAAACGACGAATCAAAAATTTATTCGGATATAATAAACGAATCAACATCCAAGTGCCAAATGTGCAATAAAAAAGTAAAACTGAGAGGTAACGTGCCTTATTTAGGGTGAAAAAACTGTCGATTTAAGCTCGCGCCCAGATATTTATATCATCGATACTATCGATATTTTTTGTCAAAAAAAAAATTTTTTATATATCAAAATATCAACGATATTGATATTTTTCAAAATATCAACAACCCTACTAAATTGTGTTCCGTAGATCTAGTTCACTTGAATTATCTGCTAATTAACAGCAGCTGTAAGTTGTTAACAGCGAGCTCAAGATGAATTTATATATAGGTGATGTATTAAGAAAAGACAAATGTGGCTAAATGCAACAGGAACAATAAGACAAACATGCCATTGCTTTTTATTTCGATTTTATATATTGCACAGCGCACAAAATGAAAATGAGTGAAGAGTACAGAAAACCAAACAAAACAATTTTTCTATATATCAATCTCTGTCGTCTCTCTCACGTCAGACTCTCTGACAGACTCGCCCCGAGAGAGAGCGAATACATCACCTATATATAAATTAATCTTGAGCGAGTTGATGCATTTTAATTCTCTGCTAAATAACAGCAACAGTTAAACTGTTAAAAGCTATTGATAGAGAATATCGGTAAATCTTCGTTATTAAAAACAATTATATTCAAATTTTAAAAACCAATATAATAAATATATATTGCTGTCTATAATTTTATAATACACAATCCAGTTTAAATTTGTGAGTATTACAGTTTAGCTCTAAACGTCTCGTAGCACTCAGCTTTATATCTCTTGTACATGCTGCGCCAGAAATCCATACGCTCAGCATCTGGATTACGCTGCATCCTGCATTCCCGATCAATGAGCATATAATCTAAATGGAAAGGCTCTCGCTCGCCTTTGTCATTGCACTCCGCTCTTTTCACTGGTGTCCAGCTGTCCAAAGGCTTGCCATGTCGTGCAAAGTTGGCCCACATTCGACACAGACGCTCAGACAGTTGTTTGTCCTCCTTAGAATGTGGCGACTCGTCTCCGGCCATTTGGAACAAGTAGCACAGCTCGTCAGCGTGCGATGCTCCGCGTAGCTTCTCCGCCTGGAGCATCTGTTTGTACATGTTTCGGCCGCCCAAGTAATCGAATCGATAGAAATAGAGCGGCGAGGATCTCTGGCAGTTTACATGAATCTCTGCTGCGTGTTGCATATCGATAACAAAGTGGTAATCGGAGAATATATCGACCAAATTGTCGAGGCGTTCCAGCGTCACAGGTTGTCCGTTAAAGTAGAATTGACGCATATCGTTGGCCGCTTCCTGTGCTTCTGGTGCCGTCGGTTTCTCCACAAGATTTCGAGGCACCGCACGTGCCAGATCCTCATCAAAGAGCTCCAGCTTACGCATAGCACCAACAAGCATGGCAATGCCCTCCGCTGAGTTATAGCCCATTAGCAGAGGCATTCCTTGCAGCCGCTCCTTATCATGCATCAGATCGAGGATTTGCGTATTAATAAAGCTGTCGGAACTGCTAGCATCCTCCACAACGGGCTTAAATGCCAAGGGTAATCCACGACGTCGCTCATCAGCCGTTAGCACTTTTAAAGTATTGGCCAGAATTCCGTTTGGTGTCACATTCTTTGACTGAAGAAATTCCAGGAGAGCGCTATCCTCCTCAATGTTCTTGCCCTGCAGTAGTTCACCCATTCGACGCGCTTTATACGCGCCATTCTGCTGGAACACCCACTCCATGTTGGCAGTTCCGCTCTGCACGATGGCCTTGTGGAACAGTTTGTTTGCGTGCGCTGCATATGTGTGCAGATGCACTGAAGCAGCTCCGGCGCTTTCCCCAAAGAGAGTGACATTTTGGGGGTCGCCATTGAAGTTGGCAATGTTATCCTGTACCCACTGTAGCGCCAGACGCTGATCCTTAAGACCAGCGTTGCCATATATGCCCGCTCCGGGCAAGCTGAGAAAGCCTAGGGCGCCCAAGCGGTAATTCAGGGTTACCACAATCACCTCTTCCTGCATGAGCTGCGCTGGAAAGTGACTGCAATTGGAAGCGAAAAGATTAACGAATATCGTTATGGAAATCGATAAATATTAGTACTTACTAATCAGAGTTGCCATTGCCAAACCAGAAACCGCCTCCATGAATCCACACCATGACGGGCAGCGGTGTCTTCGACTTTCCCTTGGGCGCATACACATTGAGATGGAGACAGTTCTCCGAGCCAATCACCTCTTGAGTGAACGGATCCCGCTGATGCGAGACATCACGCTCCTTGCTACAGTCCAGTTCGTGTTCCGTAAATCGTTCCAACGGCACGGGACTCTTGGGTTAATCGAAAAGATTAGCAGTTGTTTAGTTGATCAAATTTTACGGCACTTACCCGAAACCGAAGATCTCCCACTGGGGGCTGCGCATAGGGCACTCCAAGGAAGCTTTCGTATTCCAGGCCACTTGGCAGCTGATGCTGCTGTCCAACAACAACACCTTGTTTCACTGGCACCTTCACCTGCTAATTGAGCAAATATAACAAATGGTTTTCAATCGATGATCAACTTACCTTCATGTTGCTGTATAATCTGATGAACCTTTGTGAATGTCCACGCCAATGGCCAAAGAGCGGCCACATTATTATCCGTCTACACGAAAATCTTATCAATCTGTAATAACTAGACGACAACCTGCTTTAAAATGAACTTTAGACTAGCGTCCAACTGCATACCTGTGTGTGCGTGTGTGCGAATTTATGTCAACACAATCAGCTGTTTTATGTGTCGTTAACCCTTCAATGACCAATGGGCGCTATTCTTGTGGCACATTCATTTCATTATAGCAAATACATATTTAATTGTCAAACTTTTTAATTTTAAACGAAAGATTATTCAATTGTGTTATTATGAAATAATAGACTTATGTGAATCTACAATCTTATTGGCAATGTAGTTTAACCTATATTAATAATAAAGTGCCATTGCGCCAACAGGAAAAAAATAGCCAATTTTGGCGCAAAAACGCCAAATGTGGCAACCGTGGTTGCAGCTGACTTCACTCATTAGAAAAAACATCAATAAACGCAGAAGGCAAACGGATTTAGCTCGGCAATTTAAACTAAATGAATAAACAAGGACATATCGGTGCACTTTCAATACACATTATTAAAAGAAAACTCATTTCAGTTCTTTATATGAAAGGAATTCATTTAAGAATGTTATTGGTATATTTAGAAAATAATGTAAAGAAGTTTTACAACTCGATTGTAGTTTGTGTTTTTAAGAGTATAACAATTTTGCTCTTAACGCCTCGTAGCACTCAGCTTTATATCGCTTGTACATGCTGTGCCAGAAATCCATTCGCTCAGCATCTGGATTACGCTGCATCCCGCATTTCCGATCAATGAGCATATAATCTAAATGGAAAGGCTCTCTCTCGCCTTTGTCATTGCACTCCGCTCTTTTCACTGGTTTCCAGCTGTCCAAAGGCTTGCCATCTCGTGCAAAGTTGGCCCACATTCGACATAGGCGCCTGGAAAGTTGATTATCCTCTTTCGATTGTGGCGTCTCGTCTCCGGCCATTTGGAACAAGTAAAATAGCTCCTCTGCGTGTGCCGTTCCACGCAGTTTCTCTGCCTGGAAGAGCGTCTTGAACATGTTTCGGCCGCCCAAGTAATCGAAGCGATAGAAATAGAGCGGCGAGGTTCTCTGGCAGTTTACATGAATCTCTGCTGCAAGTTGCATATCGATGATAAAGTGGTAATCGGAAAATAGATCCACCAGACTATCGAGGCGTTCCAATGAGAGCGGCTGTCCGTTAAAGTAGAATCGACGAATATCGTTTGCCGCTTCTTGTGCCTTTGGCGACTCCGATTTCTCGACCAGATTACGAGGCACCAAGCGTGCCAGATCCTTTTCAAATAAGTCCAGCTTACGCTTAGCATTAACAATCATGGCCAGGCCCTCGGCTGAATTGTAACCCATTATCACAGGCATTCCTTGCAGGCGCTCCTTATCAAGTAGCAAATCAAGAACTGGCGAATTAACAAAGCTATCTGGACTGCCTGCATCCTCCACAACGGGCTTGAACACGAATGGCATCTCCCGACGTCGCTCATCAGCCGTTAGCACTTTCAAAGTATTGGCAAGAATTCCGTTTGGGGTTACATTCTTTGACTGCAGAAATTCCAGGAGAGCGCTGTCCTCCTTAATGTTCTCTCCCTTCAAAAGTTCACCCAATCGATGGGATTTAATTGCTCCATTCTGCTGCATCACCCACTCCATGTTGGCAGTTCCGCTTTGCATGATGGCTTTATGGAACAATCTTTTGGCATGCGCTGCATAGATGTGCAAATGAATCGAAGAAGCTCCGGCGCTTTCCCCAAAGAGAGTGACATTTTGGGTGTCGCCATTGAAGTTGGCAATGTTATCCTGTACCCACTGCAGGGCCAGACGTTGATCCTTAAGACCAGCGTTGCCATATATGCCCGCTCCGGGCAAGCTGAGAAAGCCTAGGGCGCCCAAGCGGTAATTCAGGGTTACCACAATCACCTCTTCCTGCATGAGCTGCGCTGGAAAGTGACTGCAATTGGAAGCGAAAAGATTAACGAATATCGTTATGGAAATCGATAAATATTAGTGCTTACTAATCAGAGTTGCCATTGCCAAAGCAGAAACCGCCTCCATGAATCCATACCATGACCGGCAGCGGATTCTTACTTTTGACTTTAGGCGCATATATATTGAGAAAAAGACAGTTCTCTGAGCCAACCACCTGTTGAGTAATCGGATCCCGCTGATGCGAGACATCGCGTTCCCTGCTACAGTCCAATTCGTGTTCCGTAAATCGTTCCAACGGCACGGGACTCTTGGGTTAATCGAAAAGATTAGCAGTTGTTTAGTTGATCAAAGTTCACAGCACTTACCCGAAAGCGGAGATCTCCCACTGGTGGCTGTGCATAGGGCACTCCGAGGAAGCTTTCGTATTGCAGGCCACCTGGCAGCTGATGCTGCTGTCCAACAACAACACCTTGTTTCACTGGCACCTTTACCTGTCAATGGGGCAAACACAAAGAAACTTGAGCGAACTTCAACTGTTGATCACTTACCTTCATATTGCTGTACAATCTGAAGTACCTTTGGGAGTGTCCATACCAACGACCAAAGATTGGCCACATTATGATAATCCGACTGGACGAAAATCTTTAGTTGCCAGCCGAAACACAAGCTTGTTTAAGAATGACACCTTAGACTTCTGTATGCAAATGCAAACCATTGTGCATCTGTGTGTGTGTTTATATACAAACACAACCGGCTGTTATGTGCATCATTAACCCTTCGATGGCCTGTGACAAATAAACATAATTATTTTATATACACTATAATTAGTATTGATTGATTAATGATTAGCCCAATTAAAACTTACGACTTGTGTGCAATGCCTCTGTGTATGTGTATGTAAATATATATTTTTATTTTAAATATATATTTTAGTTAATTAATGACCCAATAAAAACGCACAAGTTTTACACATTTATAGTTACATTTAAAATGTTTCTAAGTTTTATTTGACTAGTTCCATTGCATAAACATTAATACAAGTTTCAAATTCATTATTTGTTTTCAATATAATTTGTTTGTTTTTTTTTTGTTTTTGTCATGAAAGAGCTAACTTTGAAGGAGCTGCAGGAGGAGCAGGGGTAAGGGCTAAGGGCAACAACAACGGTCGAGCTGGCAGTTTGAAATCCGAAAAAATTGGTGTTTTAGTCAGTTAGAAACGGAGCAAATGCCCCGAGACAACTTGATAAAGGGTTGAGCTTTTTTCGTTTCCAAACAAATGCAAACTCACCATTGTTGTTGTTGTTGTTTGTTTTTGATTTGTTTGTTCTTGTTGCTGTTGTTGTTGTTGTAAGATAAGGTAATAATAATGTTAATTAACTTTAGTTTTCTTTTAAGCATAGTTTGGTTTTTTTTTGTTTTTCTGTAGTTCACACCAAAAAATTGAAACATTTACACTTATGTACATACATACATGCACACACATTGAACATACATACATTCAAACACTTAATAAACATTTATAATAGTCATAATAATAATAATCATCATATTTAAATCTGTAGTAATTAGGTAATAAGTATTTTTTATATAGCAAACATTGAGAACATTTTCTTCTACACAGTATGCCATATATATTCATCAATATTATGCATGTTTATATATATATTTATAATAATTATATTAACTATTTATGTTCGAGACTCTTTTAGCCATGGTTATTTGCATTGTTGTTATGGTTGTTGCTTGGTTGGTTGCTTTTAAAATAAGGGTCACAAAATTCTTTTACAAATAGTAAATTGGTGTTTTGTTCTTCTTCGACTTCATCATCATTTCTAATCTTATCTAAAAACGTCGCAGCGCCAAAGTGCGCTTCAAATAGAGACAAATGGCCCGATGGATTAGCTCATACTGCTCGGAGTTCTGGACCATGCCGCCGCGCTGCAGTCGCAGATTGCACACAATGCCCAGTATGTCCACAAAGATGTCTGGCATCTTGGGCAGCTTATCAAAACTGACGCCCTCCGCCGTCGCCTGCTCCACAATGTGCCGTATGTGGAGAACTGTGTTGCAGCTGAAGCTGCTCTCCGTATCCGCATCCACGGCATTTTCAGTAGCCTCTCGAGCTGTCTGCACCATGTCCGCCATGGTCAGTGTCTTGCTCAACATGCCCGTCAGCGAATACGCCAGGGATTGTCGCAGCTGGCGCACAGCATTCATGATGGCCGTAAAGCAACCGGTGCGTCCAATTCCCGCCGAGCAGTGGATGATCGGCAACGGTTGCACGGCATTGAATATATCCTGTTTGTAGATCTCCAAGCGTTGTGCCATCAAGTGGGCATTGCACGTGCTCCGCTTCTCGTCATAGTTGTCAAACTCCGACTCGCATTTGCCCAGATTCAAGACATGCAAACAGGTGTCCAGCAGCGTGTTAATGTCCCGCGGCGAATGATGATCCGGCCAGTCGGGATACCAATAGTGATAGCAGCAAATCTTTTGCAAATAATACTCCAGCCGACCCGCACTGTCCGGCACATTGATGCAGTAGAGGAGCACAAGCTTCCGCACGGAGTAGCCATTGCGTCGCACAATGCCCACGTTCTTGACCAGAAAGAAACTGCCATCCGTGGGCAACGTGCGACGCAGTGTCTCGTTCAGCGTCACCTTGACCGAGTCAACTGCAATGTGCCAGCGACTATTGAGCTGCTCCCGTTCCCGTTCCGGCTGCAGTTCACATCCTCTCAGCTCATCCTCTGTTCCACCTGTTTCCGCCTGCAATGTTGTTGCTGTTGTTGTTGGCAACAAATATGGCTCAAAGTATTCGCGTGCCAGCGCGCTCAGTTCAAACACCTCGATCTTGGACGCCACCGCAAAGATCTCGTTCACCTCGATGGGAAAGTAAATGGCGCACTTCTGACGACTGCTCTCCGTGAAATTGGTGAGCATGACGATCTTCTGATAGTACTGCTGCAATAGATGCGACTTGTCCACATGGGGACTGCTGCCACCTCCTCCGTCCAGGCAGCGACGAATGTAACGCTGCGTATTCTGATAAACCATCAGCCAGAACTCGTATATCGTGTTGGGCAACGGACCCTGGGAGGCCACATAGCACTTGGACACGTAGTCTGGGCCCTGCAAGAAGAGTATTTCATATAAGTAAAGAGTAAAGAGCAGGAAAGGTTTCCTGGGATACCAGGGATTAAAACCGAAACGAATATCGGTTTCAGTTACGGTTTCGGTTATGTTCGCATTTAGATTTTCGGTTATCGGTTACGGAAAATCTTTGAATAAATGTTTCGTAACGGTGAACCGGTTTTTGTATGTTTCGGTTTTGAAATACCGGTATGGTTTCGGTTCATAAACAAAATTTCTTTGAAAAAAATATAATTATATTAATAATATAAAAATAATAAGAATATTAAAATCATAAATCAAAATTAAGAATAAAAAAAAAAAAATAAAAAAAAAAATACTAAACTAATAACAAAATATCAGAGATCGCAAACAATTTGTCGGACAAAATCGAATCAGCTCAAAATTTTTTGTTTTACATTGATTTTAACTTGTTTTTTAAATTTTTTCGAATAAAAATTAAAAATAAAACATGCTTTTAAAATTGTATTTAAAAGTTACACCATAACTCTATTTTGTAATTTAAAAAAAAACAGTTAAAAATAAAACTTTTTGTCAATTTCAATTATATATTATTTATGAAAAACCTAAATTAACCCATATAAATGAAACGGTTACTAAACGGTTATTTCGTTTTACAGAGTTTCGGTTTTAAGGTTTCGGTCAAATTAAAATTATTTTTTCGGTTACGATTTCAGTGCGGTTTTAAATTTCAATCGGTTTTTACCGGTTAAAGGTTACGGTTACGGTTTCGGTTAGGGTTTTAATCCCTGGTTTCCACAGGCATCTGCTTACCTTGATGTAATTGGCATTTATGTAGGGCACATCCTCGTTGGCCAGCGTCTTGCTTATCAGCTCCTCGTTGCTGATCTGGGGCGGCATCAGGCAGCTCTGCTGGTGTTGCTGCTTCAGATTGGACAGCTCGGTGGCCTCGCTCTCGAGGAGCACACGCGAATGTTCGTTGGGCAGAATCGTTTTATAGCGATTCTTAGTCTGCGAGCCAACGACCATGGGCTTCTCCTGATGATTGAGCGGCAGATCCCAGAACTCCTTGTGCAGTTCACGAAAGATGCGCTTCTGCTCGTCGCCATCCAGTTGGGGCAGGGATGTGACAATGCTCTCGACCACCGCCTGATACATGGCCAACAGTTCGCTATCCTCGGATGTGGGCGGCAACTGGTTGGTGGGCGTGCCGCCCTCACGTCCCAGCACCAGTACCGGCGGCTGTTCCAAGTTCGCCTTGTAGCTGTGATCAAACACGTGATTCAGCTTGATCAGATCGTATTGATTAAGCGGATTCGTCGCACTCTGAAGCATCTGAATGCTGGCCAAATAGATTTTAAACTCCTCACTTGTCGCTTGCGGGGACAGGGGACGTGTCATAATGTTGCGTATGCCGCCAACGACGCCGCCGACTCCCGTCGAGCAACTGCAGCTGCACAGGACAACGCCCGGCTCGGTGTGACCATGACCAGCTTGGGATTTGATCTTTGACTGCTCGACTTGACTCGGCTGCAAATCGGAGGCGGATCCAAAGCACAGCGGCGGCTTGCCAAAGCCCAAGAACTGGGAGCTGTTGCCGCCACGATTGCTATTGAGATTCTCGGTGCTAAAGAATTTACGCTGATGCGGCGCTTGAGCGGCCGAAGCAGCGCCACAACTGCACACGGTCAGCTTGGGCTGCAGTATGCTGGGATGCAGCTGCTCCTGCACCTGGCCACTCATGTTGAGGGTGAGACTTTGATTGCTGCCGCGACGCTCGAGGAGTCCACGCTTTGGTGTCGTTGCCACATGACTGGGCGTCGACTGGTTGGCCATCGAGTTGAGTTCGCCACACGAATTGGTGGTGTGACTCTTTAAAGTGATGCTGTGATTGGAGCCACGTCGTCGGAACAATCCCTGGCGCGTGCACTGCCCGCTGCCCGCAGCGACAGTTAATTGGTTGGTTAATTGGAGTGATTGCTGCTGCTGTTGCTGCGACTGCGCCGACAACTGTTGCTGCTCCAGATTGCAGCTGGACTTGGAGTTGCTCACCGAGCCCAAACTGTAGTTGGACACACTCAGTCCGCTGTTCATCAAGTTGCCGCACGAGCTGTGCAGATTCAAAGTAAGACTATGATTGGAGCCACGCCTCTGGAGGAGATTCATGGAGCCAGCCATGCTCTTGGCCGGCAAATCCATTGATTTTTGCTTGAATGGCGACTCCATGGCCGCTGTGCTGGGCGTGAACTCCACCAGAGTCAAGCACTCGGGCAACGTCTTCAAATTGGTGCTGGACGAGTGCAGCAGAGGATTGAGTTTGTGGGCACTCCTCGGAGCCAAATTGGCGCCCAATGTAAACTTGGCACTGCTGCTGCTGTCCACACTGGACGCCGACTTTTGCTCATCCGCATCCAAAGAGCTCTGATATTGATGCTGCTTGCGATGATACATTTGCCAATCGCTGCTGTTCAATCCTGGCGATTTGCGACGCGTTGTGCGACGACTGTGCAGGGATTGCTGGGTATCGAGACGGGACAGGGAGGTGGAATAGAGACTGGAGGCGGTTGGCTGAATGAGCATGTTACCCTGGCTAACATGACTGCTGCTACAAGGCGTGGACATATCATGATGAGATTCCTTAATGTGCTGCACCACAATCGATAGCTCCGTTTCATTGGCAGCCGAGTCCAGGGATCTGGCCTTCTCCTTGGTGCTCTTAATGGTGGGCGTCTTGGGCTTGGCGAGGGATGCCGGCGACAGCTGACCAGCTGTCTTGCTGGCCAACTGAACATCTGTGATGCGTATGGTGAGATTATTTTTATTCTTGCGATTCTTGCGTCCCGCCTCCTGAACTAAAACATCATTTGATTGCTGCTGCTGTTGCTGCTGATTGTCGGGCTCCTCAGCTGCTGTTGTTGCTGCTGCTGCTGCTACGGCTGCTGCTGTGGTGGGCAGCACCTGAACCACATCCTGAACCACATGATCGATTTCGGGAAATCGAAAGAAATTGCCATTTTTATAGCCCGCCGAATTGATAATGTTCAAGGGCGAACCAGAAAGCGAGTGATTCAGATTGATATTATTGATGGAGGCCAGAAGTTTAGGTGAAAAGCTAAGGCGGCTGGAGGAATCGTTAAGGAGATTCGGGTTTGGATTCGGATTCAAATTCGGTGTCGTCGTTGTCGTTGAGCTCTCATCTCTAAAAATAATTGTGGGTGAGTTATGTTCGCTTTTGGATAAATACAAACTATCGTGATCGTTATCCGTGCTAGACTTTTTTGGTATTGTATTCTCCTTGTTGGCAAAGATGCGTCCGTCCTGTGGCGAGCACGAACGACGATCGTACAATGAAAATCGCTTAAATTTACGATTCAATGTCGTCGGCGATTGCGGTAACTTTGGGTTGGCAATTGTAAACTGTTTGGGTGTATATTGTGCATCCTCATCGCCTGCTGGACGTTCAATTGATGCAGCTGTTGTTGTTGTTGTTGTGGGCGATGGAAACTCAAAGGAGGTTGAAAGATAGTCCAAGGGTGTATAATATGGAGTGGGCGTGCTCTTGTTGCTCTCCACGTCCACATCGGCATCAGCAGCATTTGTATAGGGGCACTCAATTGATGCAATAACTGCATGTTCTTTGTTGTTGTTTTTTAACTTGTCCATTATATACACACACAAAACACACTAAATGCGCTCCGCTCGCTCGCACCCTTCCTGGCTCGCGCCTTCTCGCTCGCTCACTTCGCCTTCACTTTGCTTGGCCGCTGGCTGTTTTGGCTAGACAGACGCTGCCATGCAGATAGTGTAATGCCGTCAAACGTGTAACATTATTGGCTTGCGCATTGGCCACTAGCTCTTTGATTAACTAAATTGGCATTGCAATCAAATTACGTTTTTCACGACTCAACATTTTGCACACAAAAAAAATGAAAATAATCAACCTAAATAGAGTTGGGTCGTTTAGTTCTGAAAAAGTTCAAATGAACGGCTCATTAAAATGAACTTAAGAACTTGTTCAGTCAATCATGAACTAAATCGTTCATTTCGCAGTTGGTCAGTAATTTCTTTAAAAAAATTGTAAATTTCTTAGAGAAATACAATAAATGATGATTTTGTTTGTTATTTTATGCAATAAAACAAACACACGTTTGTTTTGCAAAAGCGGTACAATTGACATCGACGAAATTTGTTCAAGACTGGCAGAAATTCCTTTTCGTTCTTGTTCTCTCCTTTGTTTTCGTCCGGCGTTGATCAAAACAAAACAAACAGCACACACACATGTAGGCGGCGGCCATTATAAAACTTGAATGAGCAGCGCCGCTAGCCAGCGATCTCGCTCCCGCTCACACACAACGACGAACAACCGAACAAAACAAACAAGAAAACCTTTTAAAAAAGATCTCAAAATTTGAGATCTTTTGAAGTAGCGAGCGATCTAAAGTGGAGCATTCGTAATTTTGAAGCTAGAATTTTGAAAATTTTACCAGAATTTTTGTTGGAATTCTCTCGAATTTTTAAGATTTTTTTCAGAACTTTTTACCAGGGACTGCAAATAATGATTATTTATTTTTTTTTTAAATAAAAAATCAAACACTTATAAAAGACCTAGAAAATAATGGTTTGCACCAAAATGTTTATAATTTTACAATCTTTGTGTTTCCACCATGATTTTTATTTTTATGATTTTTACTTTTTTACTTAATGGTAATCATTATTTTTGAGTAATTTTATAAAAATCAAAAATAATCATTATGAATGAGTTTTATTTTTTTCGCTTAAAATAAAACTCAAAAGTAATTTACGGCTTCTGTGTTAAGATTTTTACCAATATTACTTTATATCCCTATAAAGGGACACACCATAGCTACCTCCCAGCATAATCTTTTTTTTTATCGGAGTACGGTAACCCATTTAAACTTGCATAAAACATGAAACAAAATCGAAAAATCTATAGTAGAGTGAATCGATTTGGATGGGTCCGAAAAATTAAAAAAATGGTAACCCATTTTCGTAATCTATGGTCAATTCTAAGATGTTTTCACCAAGAAACTATAGTTCTAAAATGAATTCCTGGTCCGCGCTTTTGAGTTGAAAAATTCATTTTATTGAAAATTCATATCTTGGGTTTTTATGGTCTGATCCTGACAAAATTTGTGTCAATACTTTTGTTAGGACCAGGACTTTTATAATTCCATAGAACCAAAGGACGAAATGTCCTTTAAACATAATTTTCATCCTTGGAACGACGATTTTGCGATTCGATTATATCAAGCTATATCCTAAAAACTTAATTAGAATTAAATATAATTTTGGCCTAAAGGAAATTTTTATCGTCCTTGAACCTGTATTTTTATAAGCAGAAAATGTAAAACATATTTTAATACAATTTTAATACAGGTTTAATAAAATAATAAGTTGTATATTTTCTGTTAATGAAAAATATAGGTTTAAGGAAAAACATTTTTTGGCCAAAAAATAGCTTTAATTTTGACGAATTTTTTAAAATAGAGACGAATCGCGAAATCGTCGTTCAGTGTTTTTACACTGATTATACATTTTTCGATGTTTTGATGCAAGTTTGAATGGGTTACCGTACTCCGATAAAAAAAAAGATAATGCTGGGAGGTAGCTATGGTGTCCCTTTATAGGGATATAAAGTAATATTGGTAAAAATCTTAACACAGAAGCCGTAAATTACTTTTGAGTTTTATTTTAAGCGAAAAAAATAAAACTCATTCATAATGATTATTTTTGATTTTTATAAAATTACTCAAAAATAATGATCATCATTAAGGAAAAAAATTAAAAATTAAAATATAATCATTATGATGTAATTTTTATAATATAACTTATAATGATTACGGTCCCTGCTTTTTACGTAACTTCGCAACGCGTTGGGCGAATTGCACCAAACCAATTTCAAAATAAAGTTAATTATTTTACCGAATTTTGGATTTTGTTGTTTTATTGTTTGAAAATTGTTCTCAATTTTTTTTAATTAAAATTTCACGTTTTTCCATTCAAATTTACGCGCCCAATTGAAAAATCAGCTGTTTTCTTATTTACAGACCGCAATCAGCTGCTACTGTTACGCGCACGCTTCGCACTGTTACTGACTGACTTTGACAAAATACTCAATTCTGAACTGAAGAAAGGCCAAATCGAAAAAAGAGCTCCATTGCGCCAACAGGAAGAACAAGAGCCAGTTTTGGCACAAAAACGTGGAACGTGGGGGCCGTAAAAGCCGTAAAAAAAGGGACCAAAAATTTATCGATGTTTTTTGTGCGAGCGAGAAACAAAACAAAACAAAGAAAAAAAGAGCGAGAGAACGGACTAACAGAACATACGGAGGTGATGTTAAATTTAATACTGAAATGTTAAATTTAATACTGAAATGTTAAATGTTGGCAGTGCTGCCAGAACAAGGTGGCTATTTAACACACGGTCAGTGGTGCCAGATCCGCTTTTTTCCCGTCAAGTCTGGCTCTTTTTAAAGGCCATTTGCTAGAAAAATTTGCAAACAGCGGGCAGCGGGAATTCTGGCTTTTTTTTGTTGAGATGCTTTTTTTCAGATTTTATTGCAAATGCTCAAAAATAGGGGAAATTAAAACCCAATATAAAAAAATTCACTTTGTGAAATGAAATTTCAGCGATGAAAATTCATTTCTTTCTGAGCAACTGATTTTATGCGCTCACTCGTCCCCTCTCGGGAGAAAATACTGGAATTAATTTAAGTGGCAACCGTGGAAACATACTAAATATTTCGAAGGTTGCGCTAGCAGGCCCAATTTGTTACTTAAAAAAATAGGGTCGCCCTAAAATTTAAAAAAGACCGTTTCGTTTTTTTACATTAAATTTGAACCCCAAAACAGATTTGAATAATGAATATCATCAAAATGTATGTTAAAAAAATGTTTACTAGCATATCAGTTGAGCAGAGTTCATCCACATGATTTGAAATAAGACTAATAGCATCATTTCAATTGATAATTTAGTTTTCGACAGGCATATAACACACAATAATATAGTATCAGCTTATTTAACTTTAAAAATTTATGTATGTATGTGAGAGAAAAAAAGAATGGGGGTTTACTACTAGCATATAAGTTGATCAGAGTTCATCCACAAGCGGAGCATGGTGCGATTTTGTGCCAAAAGTGCTGCTTCCTCGAGACATTTAAAATGCTTATCCTCAAATTGTGGTATTTTCATTGGCTCTTCTGGTGATTGCAAGCAAATTGCGCAAACTTGTTGGCTTTTAATCATGCGCTGCAATCGCTCACGATGATAGCTTAAATAACTGACTGAATCCGCAAATGTGGGGGGTGAGTCTGGAACTGGAACTGGATTATGTCTCTGCTGCTGTTGTCCTTTGGACGCTGATAATGTATTGCCCTTAATTGCAACGGTTGCAGCACTTGCAGCATTGCATTCCATTTCAATATTCAATTGCAATTGAAGCGCCTTAATATCAACGTCGTTTGGATCAGGATCAGATGACGATGTTATCCGTAACTGCGGTTTGTTCGTCTTTTGAGGTATTTGAGGCTTTTTCAATTTGGAGTTTTTCATTCTGGACTTTTGTTCAAACAATTTGGGATCCACACGAACAATATGCGGCTTCTTGGGTTGCTCATCGAATATTCGAAACTTTGTATCGGCGGTTATTTTATTGGCTTTGCCCGCTTTGCCTGATTTACTGCTGCTACTCGCATTGGGCTTATTATTCAGACGTGGCGATATCATAACCTTAACACCCGATCCCGATCCCGAACCTGTTTCAACAGCGGCGGCATAACTCATTCGCATTCCCTGGCAATGCATTCCCTGCATTGACGGCAATGATGGTGATGGAGACCCCATCGGTACCTCCTCCAATTTCATATATTCACCAAGCGGCTTGCGACGTACTGGAACAAAGTGGCACGGTTGCTCTTTCGTTAAATTGCAATTGTAGTTGAAATGTTGGTTGTCATCTTGGTTGGTGCCATCTTGGTTGTTCTCCTTTTTATTGCGAACATTGCGGTTTTTGCGTTTTATTAGCGCAGCAGCCGCTGATTTTGATTTGGGCGCCGCCAGCTTCGTCTTGCGTCGTCCTTTGGTTACCACTGATTGACTGTCTTTTTCAAACGGACGCATTGAAATTTCAAAAAAATGATTTAAATGATTTACTCTTCAACAACAATATGACGTCTTAATTATGGACTACTTACCGTTACCGGGATGTAGTTTTCGCGGAGTTCTCTGATGATTTTTATTGCTGCTTTCATTTTCATAAAAAAAATTTGAACTACTTTGTGTTGGTTTTCGTCTGACATAAAATTTAGATGCCTTTAGCATATGTTCATTGCCATTGCCAGAAAGTTTTCATAATCGTATCGAACATTCAAATAAATACTTAAAATACGAAAAAATGTTTCCAACTGGTTTATTTCTACGTACACAATCCTTGAATCTAAATTACGCGTAAGTCTCGACTGTGTATAAGACTGGTTATAGATTTATTATAATTGTAATCTTATTTGTATATAGACTATGCTCCAATAGACGTTACTCGGAGTCAAAGAGCAACTTGCCAAATGTCTTCTTTTTGGGCGGTGGCTTGGAGAAGATGCAAGGAGGAATCAAAGAAGAAGAATATTTTAGCTCTGTGAATCAAGGACTAATGTGCAACATACGCAAGCATATTGAAAGCTCCAAAAATGCCGACTATATGCGCAATTGGGACGAATACCAGAAAACTCTGGATCATGCCGCTCTCTATAATACCACAACCCTCAATAAATACAAGGATGTTCACGAAGAAGCCTTCTTCTTAAATGAGGTATTTGTATATAGTACGTAATATTTCACATGTATGTTAATATTTCACATTATCCAGAATACGGAGTGCTTGAAAATCATGATGAATCGTGCCAAAATCCCCAACGACACTGATGAGGAAACTTAGCTTTCAAATGGCCATGTACGGACACACATTTGATTTTAGAAATTTAGTTTTTCCCCCCATATATATACAATTAACTAAGGTATTCTTGTGAGTAAAACACAAACACCTCATTGTTATCAAATTTAAATAAATTGCACCTAGACCGTTAAAATCGTTTCTCTCGTTTCTCAAGCAAGTTGGCATCCCCAGCAATATTCCAAGCAGCTGCGATTTTCATAACAACTCGAAATACACAACAAACAACATAAATCACGCTCTATATATAGTAAAAAATATACTATATTAACTAACGGTATATAAATCAGCATGTTTACATTGCGTCGTCTCATTCAACGTCTAAACTTCAATCAAATTCAGTAAGCTTTATTAAGTTAAGAAGTGCCAGAAACTTCCTTCACTTTTCGGAAACATCATTGCATAAGATATAAATAAACACTGCACTAATTTATTTGTTCGCAGACAATTGAGAATGTCACATGTGGGTGAACTCGGCTGCGGTGCGGGCAAGGGCGGCGGCGGCGGTGGCGCCATTCGCGAAGCCGGCGGCTCATTTGGCAAAATGGAAGCAGCACGCGAGGAGGAGTTCTTTTACAAGCAGGTACGCTTTTCATGCAAGTATTGGTATTTCACTCTATTTACTATGTGCTATTTTCTTTATAGCAAAAGGAACAGCTAAAGAATCTCAAGACAAAGACGGACACCAAAGCGCCCGATGCAGCTAAGAAATAAGATAAAGCGACAGAAATTGTAGTTTATAGACTTGTTTATCACTTTTTTAATGCAAATTGTGTGTGATTGTCATTAGCAATCAGCTGATGAGCTTTTGTGGTTACTGATGAAATTGAAACAAATGAGCAAATAAAATGAAATTATTATAAATTATTACTTGTACTAACTAAATATTTAATTGGAAGCAAACGCAGATATGTCAATTTTATACTGGGTGAAGTAATCTGGAAGTGACTGTTGTTTTTCCACTCTCAGTGTGGGCCGTTAGCCGGGGCAGAGGTGTACTTACAATTTATAAGTCGACCTGGCGATTGTTGTTTACGAATTTGTGTAAGAAGAAGCGGTCAGTGATAACTGATAGCGTGCGCATTTGCTGATAAGCGAGAAGAGCGAAAACCTAGGCATAGAGGCTGAGCACGAAATCAAATTGAAAACAGTTATCACCGGTTAAGACAAGTGTGCATTGACATGGCAGCTTCCATCCAGAATAGCCTGAAGGTGGCGCTGAGGAAGCGCATGAAGCAGCTTCTCAGTTGCATAACACCCGAGTCTCGAGCCAAGCAATCCCAGGCAGTCACCACAAAGGTAAGTACATGGATGCTCAATTGGAATTCAACTGAGATCCTCCTCCACTGTACTTCACAGGTACTGCAAAATGAGGCATTCCGTCAGGCGCAGCGTGTGAGCATCTATTTGAGCACCAGCGATGAACTGGACACCACGGCAATAATCTGCGAGATGTTTCGTCTGGAGAAGATGGTGTTTGTGCCCAGTTATCAAGGCACAAAGATGAAAATGGTGCGACTGCGCGACATTAGCGAATATGAGAGTTTGCCATTGACCAAGTGGAACATTAAGCAGCCCGACTTCAAGGAGAGTCGCGAGGATGCCATGACAAATGGTAAGCAAAAGAGATACACTCTGAAATTTTGTCCAAATTTTGATTGAACAGAAAATACTGATTTATCGATAAATATTTTGGCTGTCGATAACATCAATTTCTATGGCATTGTGCGTTGTTATTGTGCGCGCATAAAAATTCAAAAATATAATCCTAATTTATCACCATTTCCATTGCAGGACATGGCATTGATCTATTCATTGTGCCCGGCGTGGCATTCACACGAAGCGGCAACCGCATGGGACACGGCATGGGCTACTATGACAAATACTTAGCCCAGCATGCGGAGAAGTATCCGAATAAGAAGATTACCATTATGGCGCTGGCGCTCAACGAACAGATCGTTCCCACCGAGGAGCTGCCCATGGATGAGCACGATGTGCGTTTGCAATTTGTTGTTACAGAGAATTCTTAAATTTAATTGTATGAAATCGAATATACACAATACACATTTTTAAATGCAAATCCTTAACGCAAATAGGGCGGTCTTGAGCGCATTCCACGTCCACGCGGTCGTCCGCCGTAGTGGGGCGATGTGTAATGGGACTCACTGTTGCCGAAGTGCGACTCGGCATTACTTGAGCGATATGGAGTGCCAGTCGACTCGGACCAGCTGGAGGGCGATCCAATGCGCATCAGCTTCTTTTGCCTGCAAAACAATAATTTAAAAGTCATTCAAGAATTCTCTTAAATTTCTTAATATTGATCTCCTCACCTGTAAGCGGCTGCTGCTGAGATGCGGGAGCCGCGATTGCGACCCACACGCGATCCACGCAGCATTGAGGGTATTTTGTTGTAGCCAGTTGGACCCGTCGGCTGTGCGCCGCATGTCTCCAGCGCCAGGAAGTCATCCACATGCAGCGACGGTGGGCGTGAAGTGTTTGGCGGTCTGGAACGGAACAAATCGCCACGGGAGGGTGGCGGTCTGGCAAATCCACGTCCACGCACTGCGGACACAAACATTTTCTTCTCTGGCCGCCCAGTGGCCGGCTCCACCTCAACGCGGCGTGTACGGAAACAAGGAGCCGTTGGCGTCATCTCGCGATTGGATTGCGGCGATCCAGATAAATGGAGCACGCGTTTGCAATCCCCGGTGAGATTCAGATCGGGATTCAGGCACACATTGGCCAAGTCGGTTAAGTCGCAGGCAATGCGCTCGTAAAGTGGCTCATTCATGTCCTCGATGACCTCAATGGGCAACGGTTCCAGCCAGTAACGGGCCGTCAGCTGGGCATTCTCTGCCGTCGCACAGAACCGGGTGAAAATGGGACGTGCCTCGTATTGGGTGACAATGCCCTCGGCTTGCGGCAGATATGGCTCCACATTCAGAGGACTTGTCACGCCTCCGGCATTGTTGCCTCCACTTGCATTTGCTTCACCTTCAACAGTCGCTTCTGTTGGCTGTATTGCCACTGTCTGCGTCTCCTGCTCCTTGGATGAATACAGTGCGATGAGTTGCCTCAAATCACACAGCGCCGCTTCATTAGCCACCGCCTTGTGCTTCTCCAGCACTTTGAGTATACGCTGCAAGACTGGCGGTTTGTCCAGCTCCACATCCTGAAACTCCAGCAGCTGGGCAAGCTCTTGGGCGCCCAGTTTAAGTGTGCGTTGCGGCATGGCAGACATCGTTGGCGGCGGCTCGATTTGTGTGAGGGAGCGTAACAGCAATATCAAGGATTCAATGTTGGCGTTATACTCGACCGTCTCGTTGTGCAGTATAACACGCTCCATCCAGGCCTGAAATTCGCTAATCTTCTGCTTCAGCAGCTGCGCCAGGTGATAAAATGTGAAGCTGCAAAGAAGAACGGGGTAAACTGTTGCTGATTGTGTCCAACTTTGAGAACTAGAACCAAAACTTACTCATGCTCGGTGAGAATGACCAGATTGCGCACTGCCAAAATTGATATGCCGTGTGTCACCTCCACGCTGGCCAGATTACTGAAGATGGCATCGATGACGCGTGGAATGAGCTCCTTGGGTGGCAAAGCGGCCGACAGATTGAGAGCTGGCAGTGCCGTCGATTTGTGCGAAATCAAAGAGATGCCCGAATCTAGAAAACTGTCCAGTATGCGATGCACTGCCTCCTGGCAGTTGGAGACAACATCGTTGAACTCATTGAGGGACAACAGCGATTGAAATAGTTCCCAGAATTTGCCCGACAGAATGGACAGCATGGAGCTCTTGAGCGGCGCAAAGGCACAAAGACGCGTAGAGAAACGAAGCAGACGCTCCAAGTTGGTGGTGGGCATGCAATTGGCGCTCTGATACTCCGTGCAGAGCAGTTCCATGATCGTCTTGGCAATCAGCAGCGTCATGTTGGGCGCCAGATCCGATAGTTGCATGCAAACCCGCTGCAACAGCTCCGACAGCTGTGGAAAACTCGACGGAGCCAATGCCTCCACCAGCTTGGCAATTTGCCCGCTCTGCGGATGCAGATGGGCGGACCAAAGCTTTCGCTCGGTGATCAGGCGCTGCTTGTGCTGCTGCTTCAGTTGATCGCACAGTGGCTGTGGCATCGGCAACGGCAGTGGCAACAGTTCGGCCAACAACTTTAGGCCGGGTATAAAATTAGCGGGTCCATCAATGTTCTTCAGCACCTCGCGTATCATTTGTGTCCAGAGCGACTTGTGCAGCGACTCCTCGTCCTGCTCGTGTGGCTGCGTGTAAGCCAAGAGTGTCTGCACCACCTCCAGCTTGCACTGTTCCACCTCAGCGCCAGCCTGACAGCGTGTTGGATAATAGTACAACAGAAAGTAGACCTTGACCAGATGATCAATGGCCGTCAGATCCTTGAAGGTGCCATCGCGACACAGTATGGCATAGGAGAGAAGTTCGCGTAGGATTTGCAGCGTGGGCAACATAATCTGACAACAGTGGACACCCTGTATGGTCATCAGGGCGGGCGCATGCATTCCCGGTTGCTCGAAGTACGTGCACAGTCGCTCCATGATTTGGATGAGCAGCTGGACACCATCGGCTGCATACAGCTGAAGGGCAACAAAACGATGTTTCAGTTCTTCGGTGCCCAAGCGCTTGGATGGCTTGATGCCCGGCGGCGGAGTTGACTTGGTGGTGACCAGGAAACGCAGTATACGCAAGGCCATAATCAAATCACCCGGAAATGTGGTAAGATAATCCAGGGAACGTCCAATTACTTCCACCAGGGGCATTATATCATCGTAGATAAACACATTTATGGCCTCCAGGGGCTTCATATACACATACATCTCCTGCAACACGGCGGACACAGAGGGCTCAAAGGTCTCGTGATTCTTGGCCAACTCCAGGATGACAGCGCCATGCTCGATGAGGTAATCCAGCTGCTCACAGTAGCGCACGCACGTATCGACCATGTCAACAGCATAACTGAGCACTGGACTCTTGTATTTGGTGCCCGGTGAGCTCAATTGACGCTGCGACTGCAGACGCTGCTCCTTCTTGATAAGATCCATGAATATCTTGAGATTATTGTTCAATCCCAGCACCTCAATGGTATGCTGACGTCCTGCCGGATCGCAGGTCTGCGAGTAGATGGAATGCATGTGCGTGGCCAGTTTGATGGTATCGTATTCGGGTGCTGCCGCCGTAAACACAATCGCATCCAGATGATAACGTGTCTGCACCTTGTAGGCCAACTCAATGCCCAGTCGCGCCAAACGTGGCAGAACGGGACGAAGAATGGGTCCAATCTGTTGGAATACGTTGCCCAACATCATACCCGTGGGATCCGTTTGCACTGCAACATCAATTGCCACGTTTGCGGCAGCATTGGCTTCGACTTGGACTTCCGCTTCCTTTTCTGAGCTATCTGACGTGTCCATGGGTTTATCTGCTGGCTCCGTTTTAACTAAAGGATAGAAAAGATTTAGTCTTTGTGATAACGTCCCACTGAACTTAGGCTTACCTTCCTGTGCCTCCACTTTGACCAACTCAGTTTTGAGCTCTTTGGGCACCTCATCCAGACCAAGAAGTATTGCGACAATTAGTTGCGTCACCTCAAAGGCATCATCCACAAAGTAATCGATGCCCACATGTGATTTGAGCAGCGCATGCATCAGATCCAAAGTGCACAGAAATGTTGTGGCTGGCAGCTCCTTGGAATTGCTCAGAATCAGCAGTAGGGATTCGGCCAGCGAGTGCTGGGCAAAGTAGGATTGTAAAGCATTTCCAAAGCTTCGCTGTGCATTTGGATCGGTGACCAATTCAAACTTCTTGGAGACGGGCAGAAAGCGACGCGGCTGCTGAAAACTCAACTGATTGGCCAGCAGGGCATCCATGAGCATCTCAAAGGCGAACTCAATTTGCTGATAAACCTCTTGAGGTTGTCGCTCCATTTTCCGAACGAAAAGCTGCGTGCAACTTTTCCGCACACTTTCCAGAGCCTCGTACAGATGCAATTTCTTGATGATGGCCTGCAGAGCATATTTAGTCCGTGTCAACTTGGCCGTCTTAATTGACTCGACAATCAGTTGATAGCCATTGGTTTTGCCAGCCAAAAAGTGTTTAACGCCCGTCTGTGTATCCAGCATGGAGTAGACAGCCTTAAGGAGCTGCAGCTTAATCGATAGCGCCATGTAGGGCTCCTGATAGAGACTGAACACCGCATCGAAGGCATCGAAGCTGTGCTGCTCCAGCAGATGCTGGAAGAGTTGTTCATTGCTGCACAGCAACTCGGCCATGCGTGCGCCCAGCTTAATGTGACGAATCTTGAAAGCTGGTTGTGGCTGCATACAAGCCGCCTGAAAGCTCAAGGCAATCTGCAGAATATTTGCAGCCTGACGCAAATGGGACTCGTCGTTCTTGAAGAACTGTTGCAGCACAAAATTGCGACGCTTGTAGTGCTGTGTCAAGTATCCCAGCTGATTGTTTAGCTGCTCCCCCAGGTAGACAAACTGCTCGCGCTCGTCGACAGTGACACCGCCATGTTCCTCGTTAAATGCGTTCACATTGTCCCAGCGTATCTGCAGCGATAGCTTTTTGAAGAGCAGACGCAGTGTATCCAGCTCCTTGCTAAAATGTGCCTGCAAGTCACCTTTGTAGACCAACAACGGTCGTTGCCATGGCTCAAAGGCGTCTATGGCGGGCGGAGCAGCTGCTGCTGCTGCCTCCAGTTCTCGTTCATACTCAGCCGCAGCAGCCGCATCGACGCCATCGTCTTCATCTTCCAAGTCATCGCCAATAATCTCATCATCACTTAGAATTGGCTCAAATTGCTCTTGTGGTGTATCTGATCTTTCTCGCTCCCGTTCTCGTTCCCGCTCACGTTCTTCTTCTTCGCGCTCCCTGGGCAGAGATTCCGAAGAGTGCCGATAGGCGTGCGAACTCTGCAGCTTGTAGTGAGAGCGGGTATCGTCATCATCATAGTCCATGGTGTCCGGCGAACGCGGTCGCGTGGGAGAGTCAATTGAAACGGGCGGCGTACGCGGCCACTTGTGCTCATCTGCATCCGAGCGTGAGCGCTCCGAGCGCTTGCGGCGTGAACGATGACTCGAATACTCTGGCGAACGGGACCAGTCACGTGGCGCCTTATCACGAGAGCTGCAAAAGGAAAATCCATTTAAAAATTTTTGAAAATTTGTAAAAGTCCATATGTTTATATTACCATCGTAGGTATTCCCTGTCGTTGCTCTCGGAGTGCGTGTGAGCTCGAATTGGTGGCGGCGAATGATCCGTGGAATGCGTTGATCTTCGTAGGCGGCGCAATTCGCGTTGTTCCTCGTCTGCATGCTGATGATAATGATCTCGCGACATGCCGTATTCGATGTCATCATGCTCGTAGTCACTGACGCTGACACTGGCCTTGTGTGCCGTCGTCACCAGCATTTCACTCGGTATGGGTTCCGACCAATCCTCCTTAAGAACTTCGTCGGGAATGATTACATTGTGAGCATCGCCGCTTAGATTGCAAATCTCGGGCCCAATAATTGCTGGTTCGCAAGGCAGCGTGGGACTCGCTATGGGCTCTGTTACCGAGTTGGTCAGTATGCCGTAGACAGCGAGGGTAATTGCACTGTACCAGCCGCGCAGGACGAGACCATCTGTTGGAATCTTCTCCTGCGAGCAGTCGAGATGAATACAATCATTCTGATTGTAGCGTAACAAGCCCAAGTTCTCAAAGGCCGAGGCTCCGGGCATGCCCAAGTCGTTCACAAAGAACTCCAGATCGAACTTTGAGGGATTCGTGGCGCCCAGACGAACGCCGCCCGGAAAGTCCGCTTGCACCCGGGCACCCAATGGAATAATGCGCACTTGCGTTATAAACACGGGCTTCGGAAACTGGACCAGGTCCAAGTTGATGTCCTTTTAATAACAAACACACACACACACACTCATCAATACATTGTAAATGTGAATTTTTGTTCAACGAAAATGCAAATTACACTTACGGTGACTTCTTCGTGTGAGAACGTGTCAAAAAACAGCAATTCGGCTCCATCATCAGTCTCTGCCATTGTTGGCTTGCAATAATGTCCCACTTATCTGTTGTAACAACAAATATACTAATAATATTAAGTAAAATAACTTTTTTAAACAAATAACAGCGTCCCGTCGGCAATTTTTTAACAAGTTGCTAGGTAGCGTTGCCACTTTACAGACTCAAGGCGCTGCCAACTAGGTTGTTCAATAAAAATTGGTGGCAGTGCTGCCAATTTGTCCTTTTTGCGGACAGATCAGTCCGTTTCGAATCTGCGAAGCCGGCCCTATTTTTGTGAAGAGGTGTTGGCAGCACTAATTGGTGGCAGCACTTCGGCCATTTGCGCGCTAAAAATTGAAATAAAAATTTGAAATTTTCAAAAATCAATTTAAAATTAAATAAAAACAATTTGAAAAAAACAAGAAAATGCAAAATTTTGTAAAATAATTAAGTTCAATCTAAAATTGGTTTGGTGCGATTTGCTTTTCGCGTTGCAAAGTTAGTAAAAAATCAAAAAAGTAAGAAAATTGTAAATTCGAGAAAAATCCAACAAAAATTCTGGTAAAATTTTCAAAATTCTAGCTTCAAAATTAAAAAAGTTAATTTTTTTTCGCGAAAAATTTTCGCACTTTTGAAAGTGCGAAAAGTGGGGCCCAGAGGTTGCCACCTTTTTTTTTTTGGCAGTCTTAGCCAGGGCTGCCACCTTTTTTAAGTCGTGAAAAAAGAGCCAGTTCTGGCCAAAAAAGCCAATTGTGGCACACTCTAACGCCATACAAGTTTCATTCGCAGAAGAGTCAAGTAAGTTTTTTGCGCCATAATAAAAATTCCAATACATATACATATATGTATATATGCCCATTTATACACAATATATGTTGTTTTTGATGTGCAAACAATAAACAAACGCGTTGAATATACACTGATATCTAGATACATACATAAAATAGCTTAATTACATATTTGCGTGTATCTATTTCTGCAGCTTTTCTTTGTTGTTTTCTTTTCGTGTGCTGCAACGGTGCTTTGTCTGGTTTTTGCGGATCATTGTCTGTTTAATACTTGCTTGTTTTTTCTTCAGATTGTCATCTTAATCTACGTAACTTATTGACCAGAATGTTCGTTGTAAGACGTAATGCTGCCCGTTTGTACCCAGCAGGAGTGCAGTAAGTGTTTCTATTCTAATCAAATGCTAATTACCTGACACCTTTAAACTAAGGAAAAAATGGTAGTTAAAGCACATTACAAAATTCTTTTTCAACGCAGTGGGGGCTCTAAGCACATACACATACGTAGCTTTCGTTAATTTGCCTTTACTGATAAGATATACTCAGTTGGGACCCCAAATTTCTTTTCGATTGACCCGGTACTTTGTATATATACGTGTCTGTGTGTATGTATGTGTGCTTATGACTTCACTATTGCATAACCGACCAACCAGTGCAATAAAAAGCTATGACGTTTTCCCCCCACAGGTTGGCTAAAATGAGCGGTCAACTCGGCGACTTGGGCAGCGGTGCCGGCAAGGGAGGTGGCGGCGGTGGGTCCATTCGTGAGGCTGGCGGCGCCTTTGGCAAAATGGAGGCCGCCCGTGAGGAGGAGTACTTCTACAAGAAGGTAAGTGAAGTGCAGCTAAGCATAAATATTTACAATTTATTTAAATACATGAAGCTCGCGCTTATATTTATTTAGCTAGATAGAATGATACTTTCAAGTTTTACCGGTATTTTGTTGTTGTTGGTTCAGAATGTACTAAAAAATGTAGAAGCATCCAAGAGTGGCAACTCTGGCTTCCCAAGCTGAGAACATTCGCTTAGTGGCAGAATGATACTTTCAAGTTTGAATTTTGTTGTTGGACAATTATGTTTTAAAATTTGGAAATTAGTTTAATGACAGGGCAATCCACTGAGCAGCTCATGTACCCCACATTTCTGGATACGGAAATTGACTTCCTTGAAATTGAGTCCTGAGCCAAAAGCCTTTTGTAAACGATTCGATAGCGTCCACAGTTCCTCCTTTCCCTCATGGTTTCGCACAATTTTCATGCCGCTGGTAAACTGCAGTCGCTGCTCATCTTGGATCACTAAAGCAAGATTCTCAAGCTTGTACGGCTGACGTATGTTCCAGGCCACAATGCTGGGGGGCTGGACAAGGCCGCAGAGCAGCATTCCCGTCTCGCTCATGGCTGCGGCCACACACTGACTTCCCCGCTTACCCAGCACCACGAATTGATCCAAGGCGGCGCTGACGTCATTGGGCTTCCACAAACTGCCATTGTTGACCACCTGCAGGGGAATGGCCATTTGCCAATCGCTTGATAGCGAATGGAAGTACAGCATTCGTTCCATGCGACCGGCCAGTCCATGTGGAGTCAGTGTCAAGGCTACGGTTCCATCCCACAGCTGAAAACTCTCGCCGGCTATGGTGAAGGTGCCAAAGTCTGGATGCGGATAGGTGTACTTGTTCTCAATGCGCCAGGATTTCTGAGCAGCCACATCATAGACCACAATGCCATCGCCAATGGAGTCAGCCATATAGACATGTCCAACATCACAATTATGCGCATCCAACTCAATGGTGGGTGTGACAAAGCGACTGACGCCGGGCTTGTACAATCCCTTGGGCATGCGGTAATGATGCACCATGCTGCCGCTGGCCAAGTCAATGGCATACAGCTGTGGTGCACAATGCTGTACAAAGTCAATCTCTCCACTGTCCAGTATCCACATGCGTCCGCACTCGTCAATCTGTGTGCGGTACACCGAAGTCAGGCCATTGCAGTCGGCGCCATGCGAATGATGCCAGTCGTAGTTGGGATAGGCACGCAGCTCGGTGCCGTTCGCGCGCACCTCGTTCGTCACGTACGCCAGGGAGTAGGGCACGCCCTTCGCGAATCGCGGTATGGTCACAAAGATTGAGGGCGTTTTATCACCATCTGAGAGAAAGTTGATATCGGAACAGGAATGTGGAGTATAAAAAATTATAAAATTACTTTTAGCTTTTAATATAAATTTAAAAATAATGAAATAATAATTCGATTTAAATTTGTATCTTAAATTCATAGAATTAGGATGGTACCTCATACGAATTCCGAAATTTTTTTACTAAATTTTAAAAAAGAAGACAAAAAAAACAAGAATACAATGTTAGAAATACAAAATAAGGAAGAAAAAATTAGCAATCATAAATTATGAATTTGAACTAAGAAAAGTATTCAGAGTACAAAAATTATGAAAAAAAAAATTAGGAAAAGTATCTTTTGTTTTCCTTACTTTGGTTAAATTCTTTCGAATTACAAGACCTAATTTTGAAATAAATGGTTTGACAAATGTTGATTTTATGCTAATAGAGAAAAGGTCAAAAACCAAAATCAAAAATATTTTATTGAAAATCTGAGTAATAATATTCGGCGCTCGTATATAGAATCATAAGGATACCCGATTCAAATGTAGTATATCTAAAATATTCACATTCTCTCAGATTATGTATTTATTAAGATTTGATTTGCTTTAAAATTAATTACTCTTATTTGCGGTACCTGGTTAAGATTGCTGTGCTGTTCTGTGATAAATCTTACAACTTAATGACGCTTAATTATTAGAACCGGTTGGAGCGAGTCGAGAATTGTGCCAATAATTGAGGGCGTGTTTTCTGGTCATGTGCTAAGAAGTACTTACGTGTGTAGTAGACATCCACGTCGATGGGCACAACGCCGTCAGGATTATAGAGTCCTGCACTCAGGACACGCTCACGTTCCTCAGGCGTGGGAAATCCCAGCTCCAAGTTGCGCGCCTCAAAGATGCTCTGCAGGGCCTTGGAATCGTAGCCAACGCCAGGTCCTGTGCTGTACTGTCCCGTCACAATGGCCAGGCAGCAACAGTTGAGGATAGCTATAAACATCCTGATGCATTGCTGGTTTGCCATGATGCCGTCGTAATCCTTTCACTTTCGTCTCGTCTCGTCTGGTCTGGTCTGATCTGGTCGATGTAAGACTCGAATGGTAACTGCGCATGCGTCGCCATCAAACGGCGCTTGTCTTTCTAATCCGCCCATTCGGCAACAGCTTCGGCTTCGGCTGCGGCTGCCAACCAGACCAGACCTGGTCAATTGGGTCAACTTTGCTTTAAACTGGTTTAATTGCACATTAAGAGCGTGCATTGAAATTCTCACTGTAGCGATTTGTCTGTGTCCACTCCCAATTAAACAACCACAACAACATCAAAAATTAATACTCAAAAAAAGTATATAAAATAAAAAACGAGCTAAGCAATTTGGTTGTCTCATTATGCATAACTTGCAACGACTTCCAGTCACTTCCAACTTCCACATTGTGCAGCATGTGGCGACAAAGTGAAGTCCATTGGCCCCTCAAGTGCTGCAGCTTATTTTTAAATCATGTAATACACTACAATGGGGCATTGTGGCTTTATCAATAGGTCTGTAAGTTTACTTACTTTCAGAGTTGCCTAAATTTGTCTTTTGTTAGAGTATTTTACATTCGCATTGTTTACATAACTTATTTTTAACTTAATTTTAACTTGATTCATTTCTTTTTTAATGGGATCCGGTTTTATTGCCGTTAACGAGTTGCTTAAATTAAATTCAAATTCCACACGTTCCACGTGTCCGCGAATCGTCTTCATCAAATCACAAATCACAATTCACAGCATCAGCGATAAGACGACGATCTTGAACTTTGTTTGTAACAAGTTGATTGGCGACTAAATATTGTAGTTTAACGAGCTGATAACATGGAAAACTGTTAAATAATATTATTTTTATTGAATTCGGTCAGTTATTGTAGTTAGATTAGGAAATTGCTTGTAATAGTGTTTCACTTTTGTTGGATTATTTTAATGGGATAAGGAATTGGTTTACAGGCTAATTAAAAACAAGGCGATTGGTCAAATCATCGTCGCTGGCGAAGAATGTTCCACTGTGAATATCGTCAAGGCGTCGACGCAGAATTCGGAAGTTGACCTCTTTGGCATTTATTGTGCCGCTGGCAATTTTCTGCAACAAGAGTTTATCATGAAACTATATTAAGGAGTAAGGATTTCACTCACCTGATAGGGATTGGAAAGCATCCAGAGTTCCTCCTTCCCCTCGGTATTACGTGCTACTTTCATGCCACTAACAAACTGCAATTCCTCGGATTTAGCTGGCAGATTGCCAAAATTGCGAGTGGTGTAGGGTGTATTCGTATTCCAGGCGAACAGCTTGATGGGATTGAAGGTGACGCAGTAGAGATTGCCTCGAGTGTCTACAGTCTCGGCGGCACATTCACTCTTACGTCTGCCCAAGAGCTTGAACTGATCCGACATGGCATCCACAGCATTTTCCCAGTTCTGTCTCCTGTTGAGAACACTCAAGGGAACCGAGTACTCACTGACACTGGCCAGGGGATGGAAGTACAGATTGCGCTTGTCGTTGTTGACCGCAAAAATGCCGTCCATTAGAATAAAGCTCTCGCCGGCAATGGTGTGTAGTCCGTGATCGGGATCTGGGTACATGAAACGATGCTCGACCCGCCAAGCGGCATTCGCACTTTGGTCGTAGACAACGAGGCCATGGTTGTTGACATCGGGCACATAGATAATTGTGCGAGCACAATTACCACGTGGTGGAGGATCTTGCACATAGAGATTGGGAGCAATGAAGAGCGAGGCACCGGGGGTGTAGGTCTCATTGGGGAAGCGGAAGCGATGCAGCAAAGTGTTGCTGTTGAGATCGAACTGCAACAGTTGAGGAGGACAATGCTGGACGCCACCAACGTTGCCCGAGTCGATGACCCACATCTGATTGCACTCGGAGATCTGCAATGAAATCGCACCTAAGTATAGATCAGTTAGAGATCACTCCAGCAACTTACGGCCACTCGGAAAGCGGAGGTAATGCGATCGCAGTTGTCCCCGTTGTTGTTGTGCCAGGAGTAGTTGGGATACGGCTGCAACTGGGGCCCATTGGCGCCCTGCTCCTCGGAGACGGTGGCCAGGGTGTAGGGTATGCCAGTGACAAACCTGGGAATGGTGGTGAACAGACGGATCTGTCCATTGGGCAGGAAATGCGGCTGCACATCGATGGGAGTGGCGTTCTCCGGCATCAGATTGCCATCTGCCTGCGCTTGCTGACGATCCTGTGGCGTGGCAAATCCGAACTCCAGTTGCATCCACTGCTTTACAGTCTCCACAGTCTTCACAGTGCTTACGGGAACACGTTCGCTTCCAGGAAGACGACCTCCAGACACGTAGGCTGGAGCTGCATAGCTGTTATAGGCTGCCTCTCCGAGACTTTCTCCACATATCAAGAGTAAAAGTAACGACGGCAAAATTTCACGAAGCTGTAGCATCTCGAATGGTGGCTCAACTTTCAATGCTATAGATGTACTGGGATGGTCAGCGCTTATCAAGAGTCTTTATAGAATACTATTTACGTTGTTTGTATTGGATTTCGTTTCTTTTTAAGACCCTGTACAAAAAATTTACAAAGAGTGTTTTGCCAGCATAGGAATTTCCATAACTGGCAAAAGAGAACTACACCATTAAGTATATAAATATTTTTGATCTTACGAGTCGATACAGCCATGTCCGTTGAAAGAAGCAGAAGAGAATATAAGAGCTAGAGACACCAAATTCTATATGTTCCAGGTTCCTGTATATCCTAAGCAGCTGAAATTAAGACAGTTAAAAAGATACAGATTCCTGTTTCGCAATATACACAAAACTTATTGTCAGTTTAAAAATTATATTTATTTTTTCAGTTTTTAATTTTCCATTTTTTGAAGACGGGGCACAGGGTCTCTTACAGTCGAGCTTGGTCGCCTTTTGGCCGTACCTACTAAATTATTCATATTTTTGGAACTGATAATTTCTATTTTTAAGGGTTTGGGCAAAATCCAATGACGTTTCTCCCGCTATTTGATTAGCTTTTATGCTCTTTTCTCCCTCTCTCTCTCTATCTCTCTGTCGCTCACTGTTAGCAAGCTTCAGCAGCTTCTACGTTTTTGATTTTGTTTTTGGGAAGATTATTTGGATTTTACGTATGCGTGCTAATATATATTTACTTAATATTCGTGTTGGCAGTCAGTCAATAAGACTTTGAAGCCGTGGGACATAGCTGAGCAGCTTTAAAAGGTAGACACTCTCGGTGATTCATACGTTCGAGTAATACTTATTAATTATAAATATCGACAAGTTGTAATTAGTGTTTTGTACATTTATCAGTGTTGTTTTCACCACATATTTTATTTCTTTACTTTTATGAAACTCTGTGTCCTGACGGGCAATCAACTTTGAGGTAAAACGGTAGGAAGTATCCGGGGAACAAGAAACTACCATAAATGTTAGAAACTCTATTTACCCAGAACGAGCACATAAACCATGTTATTGTTTCCCAATCAAGCCCGACTGTCTCAATCTTCAGAGCCAATACTTATACATTATTCTATCGACTCTTCACCTTGGAGACCAGCTGCGGATATTGGCGGCTACGGCCTGTTGAGAAGTTTGCGTATCTCCATCATAAATTTTCAAGGTCTGAAAAGAAAATATCGACACAACAGTATATATCGTGCTCTTCTAGCCCATCTACCATATCTCTCTGCGAAAGACTTCCATGTTAGTACGGCTATAAAAATGAAAAGAAAACTCTTCCGATACCTCTCGACCGCTAGGAAGCTGAAATTTGTACACTGGTTAAAAACTTACTGACCCTACATAAGACAGGCTAAGCTTTTTTATAGAGGTACCTCAGTTGAACTACAGGTTAAGCATTTGGTTAGTCTTTTACATACTGAAGAAATTTGGTTCTAAGCGATTCACTTTAACAAATAGCAGCCAATATAAAATAACACACAACACGCGTTCGATGATAAGAATATTTTGCCATGACCTTCATCAATAAAATCGGAAAAATCATCTACGTCTGTGCTAGTGCAGAAATGAGGAATATTAATAGTTATCTCGACTAATATTAAAAAAACTTCATTCACACATTTTACCAATTTAAACATTTTATCATATTTATTTATTCTGACCTGTTCTTAAAGCTAGATTTTGAAATTGCCTGTAAATGTGTTAGACTTTTATTTTGGTCTAACAATTGATTCTTATCTTAGTGGGATTAAAGTTAATGTAAAGACTAATTAAAGACCAGGCGATTATGCAAATCATCGTCGCTGGCGAAGAATGTTCCACTGTGAATATCGTCAAGGCGTCGACGCAGAATTCGGAAGTTGACCTCGTTGGGATTTATTGTGCCGCTGGCAATTTTCTGCAACACAAGAAAGGAGAACGAAAGCCAATAAATATTTATGTTAACTTAGATGGGGGGAGTAAGGAGTTCACTCACCTGGAAACGATTGGAGAGCATCCAGAGCTCCTCCTTTCCCTCGGCATTACGTGCTACTTTCATGCCACTCACAAACTGCAACTCATTGGCCTTGGCTGGCAGATTGCCAAAATTGCGAGTGGTGTAGGGTGTATTCGTTCTCCAGGCGAACAGCTTGATGGGATTGAAGGTGACGCAGTAGAGATTGTCGCGACTGTCAATGGCCGATGCGGCACATTCGCTCTTCCGCCTGCCCAAGAGCTTGAACTGATCCGACATGGCACCCGCATCATTTTCCCAGTTCTGTCTCCTGTTGAGAACACTCAAGGGAACCGAGTACTCACTGACACTGGCCAGGGGATGGAAGTAGAGGTTGCGCTTGTCGTTGTTGACCGCAAAGATGCCGTCCATCAAGACGAAACTCTCGCCGGCAATGGTGTGTTTTCCATAATCGGGATCTGGATGCATGAAACGATTCTCGACGCGCCAAGCGGCATTCGCACTTTGGTCGTAGACAACGAGGCCATGAAAAGTGACGTCTGGGACGTAGACAATTGTGCGAGCACAGTTGCCACGTGGCGGAGGATCTTGCACATAGAGATTGGGGGCGATGAAGAGCGAGGCACCCGGGGTGTAGGTCTCATTGGGGAAGCGGAAGCGATGCAGCAAAGTGTTGCTGTTGAGATCGAACTGCAACAGCTGAGGAGGACAATGCTGGACGCCACCAACATTGCCCGAGTCGATGACCCACATCTGATTGCACTCGGAGATCTGCAATGATATCACACCTAAGTATAGATCAGTTAGAGATCACTCCAGCAACTTACGGCCACTCGGAAAGCGGAGGTAATGCGATCACAGTTGTCCCCGTTGTTGTTGTGCCAGGAGTAGTTGGGATACGGCTGCAACTGTGGCCCATTGGCGCCCTGCTCGTCGGAGACGGTGGCCAGGGTGTAGGGTATGCCAGTGACAAACCTGGGAATGGTGGTGAACACACGGATCTGTCCATTGGGCAGGAAATGCGGCTGCACATCGATGGGAGTGGCGTTCTCCGGCATCAGATTGCCATCTGCCTCCGCCTGTTGACGATCCTGTGGCGTGGCAAATCCGAACTCCAGTTGCATCCACTGCTTCACAGTCTCCACAGTGCGTACCGGACGGCCGCCGCCAGGAGCACGTCCAAAGCCAGAATTAAGACCTGCAGCCGCTGCGGGAGGAGCAGCATAGCTGTTGTAGGCCGTCTCCCCGAGACTTGCTCCAAATATGAAGAGGAGAAGCAATGTTTCCCATAGCTGTTGCATCTCGAGTGGTGCTTCAATTCGAGTCAAAGCTCCAGATGGAATGGGCTGGTCAGCGCTTATCAACAGTCTTTATAGAATATTATTTATGTTTGTTTTATTGTTATTTTTTATTTTATTTATCAACAGACTTTTATGTTTGTTTCAGTATTTTGTTTTTATTATTATTTTTTGGAACTGATAATTTCTTTATTCTGCGTTCTATGGCCGCATTGAGTGCTGTTGACTTTTAATTAGCGGTATTTGCGCGCTGTATGGACTATTTAGTCAGTTGTATTAATAAAAGCCTTGGCTTCGAATTCTACTTTCTTAGCAACGTTTTTTGTTGTTGAAAACTTGGCTAATTTGTTGGGCTTTGGTCACGTTTGCGACAGTTTGGCTGCCAATTTACAACTAAAACTGGCTCGGAAGCGACGCAGACCAATAACCGATACAGAATCAGGTTCAGGTTTGGCTTGAGATCTCAGGCAGATGCTGCTGCTGTCAATAACAATAACAACAACAACAACAACAAAATACAAATACTGACGACGTTTTTCCCGCAATTTGTTTTGACTTTTATGCTCTCTCAGTCGCTCATTATTAGCCAGCTTCAGCTTTAGATAATAATATGGCTAAAATGAGTTGTCTCTTGTATAGATTGATTTTTTGTTTTTTTTTTTTGGGAATTTATTTGTATTTTACGTATGCGTGCTAAAATATTAGTACTTAATATTCGTGTGGGCACTCGGGCAATTGGACTTTTGAGCCATGGCTAAGCAGCTTTATAAGCTAAATGCAGGCGGTTGATTATACTTGGTAGAATGCGCAGTTGTCACAATTGTCAACAACTTATAATTAGGTGCGAAAGCACATTTATCTTTATATTGCACAATAAATTATAAATTCATTGTTGTGCATATTTTTTAATATTTTTATCTGCTTTCTGTAATTGTGTTTTTTTACGCAGCAAAGGGATCAGTTGGAGCGCCTGAAGAACGACCAGATCCATCAGGCTGAATTCCATCATCAGCAGATCAAGGAGCACGAGGAGGCCATTCAGCGCCACAAGGAGTTCCTCGACAATTTGCACAAGTGAACAACAAATCGAACAATCTATTGCAAAACATGAACATTTTAAAGGCATTTAAAAAAATTAATATTTTTGATTGTTCTTATAGCAATTCCATACTCCATACACATTTTGTAAAGAATGTTCAGTGCCTGAATAAAATAAATTTTTTAATATTCGTATTTTTATTTTGTGCATAAAACTTGAAATTGGCTGATTGCGTAGCGCTTAATTCCGTAATTTGCATTCTAGGGTCGTCAACCGGTTTTAGATTACCATATTCAAATCTAATCGACTAATTGACACTAAAATTTGTTCAAATTGTTTTGATTTTAAAACTGACCCAGTCTATATCGTGAAAGTTTAGAAAGTGAGATAGTAAAGTTTTTCTTTAGGCATAATAGATCCTTCTGTTGACCGTCGTCAAGCATTTGTGTGGATTTCATATACTCGGAACTGGTTTTCAGGTGTTTACAGTATCAATTAACAACCTTAAGAATCGTACGTCACATAAATTCACCAAGCGTCATTCATTAAACTTTACGAGTTCATATTTATATTCATTCAACTGTTAATTTAATGTGATCTTGACTTAACTTCTGTTGTGAAAAGTTGCTGCTTCTCGACAAACGACTTTAAAAATAAGGAAACACTCTGAAATGTGCTAACAAATGATTGCAATTTATTTTTTACTCCTTGATTTACGTTACAATTTGTAATTTTATAATTAAATGACACAATGCTTCTATCATTTATATTACTGATAATATTAATAAATATAGGTCATTGTCAATCCATTGTTATTAAATTGGGCATTGCTTGCAATCACGGTTGCCACAATTGACGTTTTTGCGCCAAAACTGGATCTTTTTTGTCCTGTTGGCGCAATGGGCACTTATTTTTTGATAGTCTTTTTTTAATGGTAAAACAAAAATTATCTGGCAGCCCCGGCTAGGACTAAAAAAAAAAACCATCTGGCAGCCCTGATTTAAAAAAGGTGGCAGCCCTGGCTAAGACTGCCAACAAAAAAAAAAGGTGGCATCCTTTGGGCCCCACTTTCCTCACTTTCAAAAATGAGCATTTTTTTCGCGAAAAAAATTAACTTTTTCAATTTTGACGCTAGAATTTTGAAAATTTTACCAGAATTTTTGTTGGAATTTTCTCGAATTTTTAAGATTTTTTCCAGAATTTTTTACTCAACTTCGCAACGCGATGAGCGAAATGCACCAAACCAATTTTAGAATAAACTTAATTATTTTACCTAATTTTAGATTTTGTTGTCTTTTTTAAATGTTTATTTAATGTTTTTATTTAATTTTTAATTGATTTTTGAAAATTTCAAATTTTCATATCAAATTTTCGCTGCGAAATCATATAAAAAAGTTCCGCCTGAAAGCATGCAATAATTATTTGATAGCCTACAGTACAGTAGCGTCCTGACTTAAAAGGCATGCTTAGGTTGGTTTCTTTTTTATTTATTTTTTTTTTTTCAAAAAGTAATTTTTATTAAATTTTTATAAATGTAACATTTTAACTATTATACTGCTACCATATTGGCAGCTTAAGCTAGTTTTACATCAAAAACAATTAAAAAAATAGTGACTCAATTACACAATAACAATTAAAGTGAAATATACAATTCGGATATTACATTTAAATTTGTTTGAGTACATCATATTTACATTTTTACAACATTTTATCTACGACAGGACTCTGGTGGGCAGATCCTGTGGGTGGTGTCTTTTTGGCAGTGATCCCCATAGACTTGTAGCCCATACTTCCAGATTATTTAAGGATTGCCATTCTTGCAGCCTTTGTCAATACGGTTCGTTGAATCATTGTTGCATGTCGACCAAAGTTAAGGTACCTGTCCAAGATGATCCCTAGGTATTTGTAGTGGGTTTTGTGCTTCCGGGCCGAGCATATTTATTCCTGGGCAGGATCCCACTCTTGTGGCAAAGGTGACGTTTGCACATTTGCTGCTGTTGATATCAATATTCCAGCTAAAGGCCCATCTCTCAAAGCTCCGAACATACTCCTGTAATGCCTTTGCTGCAATGCCAAGAGATTCGTTTCTGGTAAGAACAGCAGTGTCATCGGCGTACGTGGCAATAAGCACATCCTGACTGTCAACTGCACGAACAGAGCTGAATGTTGGCATATCAGCTGTGTACAGTGAGTACAAGGTGGGACCTAGGACACTGCCTTGTGGAACTCCTGCACATATTGGCCTCTCGGATGATTTCGCCCCATCCACGACTACAGAAAACGATCTGTCCTCCAGAAAGCTGATCACCAGCTGAAAGAGCTGTGGTGTTAATATGCGCTTCAGCTTACTTCGGAGACCGCTATGCCAAACTCTGTCGAAGGCTTGTTGGGATATCCATAAATACCGCCACTGCATATTGCTTGTGCTCCATGGCCTCCAAGGCGAAGTTGACCACTCTGTGAAGCTGTTCTGGACTTTGGAATTGTCTGCGTCACGCTCTCAAGTTTTAGAATCCGGTTTAGGATAATCCTCTCCAGCATCTTTCCCACATCAGGCAGTAAACTAATCGGCCTGAATGAGTTGACTTCTGTTAACTGTTTTCCTGATTTTGGGATCATCGTAATTAAGTTTACTTTGAAAAACATTTCAGCTTGGCCTCTTCAAAATTACATAAACTGTGTAGAAATAAATTTATTGCTTCGATTTTTGGCAAAAAACGTAAAATGTCCAATATAATTCGCAAAATTCTAAACCAAACCAAAGACTTGGCACACTGGAAATTTTTGATTAAACACAATTTCAACTTGTCGAATGTCATGGGCAACAGTCTGGATCTCAAGCTGGAGGAGCTGCGTTTGGTAAATTAATAATTTATAATTTATAATGCATTATTTAATATATATATATATCAACAGGAACGCTCCGAGCTGGAGGCACGTGCCAAGACGCTGATGCAGAAGCAGAGATCCGCAGAGTCCATGTTGACCGACTTAACGCGCAGCAT
This sequence comes from Drosophila suboccidentalis, assembly GCA_037043435.1. Lineage (NCBI taxonomy): Eukaryota > Metazoa > Arthropoda > Insecta > Diptera > Drosophilidae > Drosophila > Drosophila suboccidentalis. The sequence goes on from JBAMBK010001487.1 coordinate 66,125, forward strand.
CAAGCAAATGGAATTCGACATTGTGCAGATGGAGAAGGAGAAGGAGAAGACTGAAGAGATGATTGCACCTGAGGCTGAGGCCACAGAATCGCGACAAGCGTCAAACAGTCAACACAAGGGATAGAGAGAGAGAGCGAGCGAATAAAAGAGATAGCGAACTAGTCGGGGATCTTCTCATCTGTTATCAGTGACACAAATGAACTTTTTAGAAAAAAGAAATCACTTGCGGTGATTCACATATTCCGAGCAGAGCTGTGACTGAATAGCAGCTATATAAACAGAGTTCTTGCCCAGCTCTGAGTAGTAGTAAAAAACAAACGGAAATCGAGACATCATGAAATTCATCGCACTCTGTAGTCTGCTGTTGGCATTGTGCGCCCTGTTTGGACTCCTTCCGGCCAGCTCAGCGGATCCCTCGCGGGACAGTGGTGGCAACAGCTGGAGAGGCGGCTCATCAGGCTCAGGATCACAGATTAAGCAGAGGCCGTTTCGTTACGATGCTCCCATTCGCAGGCCTGGTCAGCAAAAGACTATGTACGCTTAACTTAAAACACTTGCACTTAAATTGCGATCAAATAAATTAAACTTATATTTATTTAAAAAAGTATTCTCGTTAGCCTTACTTTAGCTTTCAATGTTTGAACAAACTTTTTCATAACCAATTATTTTGTAAAATTGTAAGTTTGTATTTCATCTTCTAAATTCAAAGTTCTACAGAAAAATGGCTCAAATTATGCAAAGTTTAGCGATAACATTTGCGAAAAATATTAAATTATTGCAGCCCCAACAACTTTGCTGTCAGCAAATGATTAAGTGAGTTTTTTATTTCTGAACCAAGCTAAGCGTAATTAACAAATTAATATAATGAACTGTAGATACTCTGAAAAGATCTATGAGGTGGGCAAGGCAAAGGAGAATGTGCACTTCTTGAAAACGGTGGGATTATGTCTGCCATTTATTTAAGTTTAGTAACTAATTTTACTTCACTTAGCAACGGGAGAATCTAAAGGAATTGCGCAATAAAATCATCAAGGAGCGGGAGCTGATTAAGGAGAAAATGAATCAATTAGATGAGGAAATTGAGAGCATTAAAAAGAAGAACACGGAACGAACGGAGCAGAATAATAATTAGATATGAATCAAGATTTCTATGACACACTTTTTAAAGTGACAACAAAAGCTCCAATTTTTATTTGTTTGTTGTCAGTTTCTAGTGTTGTATTCAAAATTAATCTGAAAAACAAAATATTTAAAAATTTGGGTGAACATTATGGAATGGTTCTTAAGCACCACAAGCAGAAATGCTCAGAAAATACTGCAGCTACAGCTTCAAAAATCTCCATTTCTTCAAGGCATCAAGTGAGTTTTTGGCCACGTTTTGTTGTGTATAATGTGGTTAATTTGAAATATGTTAGGTTTTTTGGCGGTAAAATGTATTTCAGGACAACCACAAGCGGAGAGACAAGAAAACTGAAAACAGTTTGTATTCAAATTCTTAAAGGAGCTGCTTGTATTATTAACATATATTTTAATTTGTTATCCATAGCTACATAAACAACTTGGGTTTTTGAAGAGCCGAGCACTCGATGAGCGAAAGGAAATTGATGCAAAAATCTCAAAATTGCAAAGTCGCATTGAACGCATTAGAGAACAGCTCAGAAAAGCTGGCGCTAAACAAGCTCAGAAAAAATAAAACAATGCGAAAGTGAAACTGAAAGTAAAAGTAAACGCTGGTGATCATAGAAGTTGCATATATATTCTCAACTGCCTTACTTTTTCCCATATGAACATTTCTAGCTAAACATTTTCTGTATTGTTGCATTTTTTTCAAAATAGACTTTTCTTAGTTCACACAAAATACGATTTGTTTTTCTTATTGTTTCTATTTTGCATAATTCTAGTCAAAACTTTAATGCAAATTGCGAAAATAAAATTTATAATTTTTTGCCTGAAAGTATGAGACGAAATTTTTATTTGAGAGCGAAATACTTTTCCCCAAGTTGTATTATAATTTGTCCAACTATTTTAGCCTTTCCTTAGCTTTCAACATTATGACACTTGCTTAACCTATTTTCCAAATATTTCATAAATTTCTTTTGAACTACAAAATTTATATTTTTTGTTAACCATGACATATATTATGCAAATTATGTCAGCAGTTTTTGTAAGAAACTCAAAGATGTTGCAGCCATCGCCAAATTTCATTCAACATTTCACGCCGTAAGTGTTTTTCTAATTAGAGAAAATTTTTAATAACTATTACGACCTGTAGATACTCTGACAAAATTCGTGAAGCGGGCAAGGCTAAGGAAAATGTTCACTTTCTGAAATTGGTTTGACTTGGAATCGATAATTGTTTCAGCTCTTAAATTGATGTATTTATTTCTCTTAGCAACGGCAACAGCTGAAGGAATTACGCGAAAAAATATTGAGAGAACGGGAACTAATTAAGGAAAAAATTGATGAGTTAGATGAGAAAATTAAAACGATTAAGAAAAAGGACCAACAAGAAAAAAAGAAATCAAATTAGTTTGCTGCACTTTTGAATTTTTTTGAAAATACTAAAAATTTATAATATGTACGTGTAATACAAATTAAAAAAAAAGTAAATAAAATGTCATCTCCAGAATATTTGAAAGAAAGGTTTTTTTTTTACAAAACAAAGATACCAATTTAAATGGGAAAATGGAAAAACTTTTATTACTAGGTCTCATTGAAGAAGTTCTCAAATCAGATGTACATATCAGAAATATACAATTTTATTGTAGTATTCTGTCTCTTTGGAAATACAGTTTATATTTATTCCAAAATTGTGCTTAAGTTGTCTCTCACTATGAATAGTTCAATTGGCGTCACATACCGTGTTTTTACCCTATTGAAACCCAAGCAAAGTTGGATGAAACAACACTTGAAGTGAGTTCTGGTTGATCTGTGATATTAAATCGTATTAAATCCATTAAACTTTTTAGACATTATGCCAAGGAACTTTATGAAAGAGGCAAGGCAAGAGAAAACACGCACTTTTTGAAAATTGTATGTATTTGAAATTAAAACATATATATATATAAATAATCTATGGTATCAAAAGCAATATGATCAACTGATCAAGTTGAAAAGCAGAATACTTAAGCAACGACAAAAACTGGATAGGGAAATCGAACAATTGGAAGATAAAATGACCGAAGTCGATAGTCAATATCGACGCAGACATCGCAAGGATTAAACGCAATGGATTTTTAAATACATATTTTACAGCATTTCAAATATTATGACAAACGAAATTTGAAAGTTTTGCTTTTCCCCAGTAATCCATGAAAATAGTCTCTCATTTTATGCCTTTCGAATTTGGAGTCCAGGTCAAAAGAAATTTTATTGTGTTAAGTTTTTCCACATTTGAATACAGATTCTTACATTGGATATGGAAAGCTTGTTTGGTTTCAGGTTTAAAAGTGTCGATAACTTTTTACGACCCCAACGTTTATATTATGGCCGAGAGTGAGTATTTGAAATATCTAAAAAGTCGCTACAACTAAAACTCAAATTCTAGATACTCCAAAAGAATCTATGAAAAAGGCATAGCAAAGGATAATTTATACTTTTTGAAATTGGTATGTTTGCTAAATTGATTCTTAACTAAAATATATACTAAAATATTGAATATTTCTACCCAAAGCAATACGAAAAACTTCTGTTACTGGCGAGAGCGAATTTTCGAGAGCAAAGAAAGCTGAAAAGGAAACTCAAACAGCTCGTGAACGAAATCGAAAAAGTGAAAGACAAGATTGATGAGAAGGAAAATAGAACATATCGATTAGATTTCTGAACTAATTCAGAACCTAATCCAAGTAGGCGTATCACAAAAATCTGTATACATACTTTCATTGTGCCTAAATTCCAAATGTACCAATCATTCCAAATTAAAAGTTAGCTGAACAAATTTTCCGATTTCTTTGTATTTTTTTATATCAAATTTTTGTATTCTTATGATGCAATCTGCTTTGCGAGCTGTCCAAACCATAAGCTTGTTAAAGCCAACATCGGATTTCTGTTCACTCGCCTTTAGTTATATACTAAGAAAATTCAACCAGGATGCTTATGCAAGAGCTCGAGCCGTGGAAAATTGTCATTTCTTGAAGATTGTAAGGAGTAAATAGTTTTCTTACGATAATTATTAGTTATTCCATCTCTTGATGTCACAGCAAATTGAGCAGCTTAAGGAATTGCGCAATAGAATGGCCCAAAAGGAACAACAGGACCAAAATCAGAATGTGGTAACAAACGAGATGAAAAGTCAAAACGATCAAAAGACAACAGCTAAGTAAGCTGAGAGTTTCAAATCGAATTTGAATATAATAAAATGGATACAAGCTAAAATTGAAAAATTGAAAGAACAACAACAAAGCAGTAAGCACTGTTTTTATACAAATTTCCAAAAGAAAAGAAATTCCAAATTCGATTATGTGGTGCTGTCTCAGGCACAGATGTGTGGCAACTCATTTGGCGGGCAGGGCAAATCCGTTACCCCCACAACTGCGCCTGTTATCAGACGACGAGAAGATCAGAACACTGGAAAAAAAGGTATCAATCAAAGCTTAAAACCATATGTACCATGTACCTAAATAATGATTAGTAATCATAATCATTAATAATTAGATTATTTTTGTTTAAAAGTCGAACCAATGATTAAATAACGATTATTTTGGGTTTTGCCCAAATATTTAATGATTGCGATTAGAAAAAATCAAAAAAAAATCTGAAATTATTACGACTAATTAAAAAAATCAGAAAAAATCAGAAATAATCAAAAATAATCGTTTTGAGTATTTCGGATTATTTTTGATTTTTTCTGATTATTTCTGATTTTTTAGATTCTTTTTAGATTATTTAGTAAAAATCAAATTATTTGAAATTTTCACAATCAAATTAGCCAAAGCTTTTGATTATAGTTGCTTTTTGTGCTGTCTAAAGCAGTTTAATTCAGAAGAAAGAAGGAGGCAGCTAGAATATTTCCGTAGCTCACTAGTTAAAGTTGCTGACCTGTTATACTCTAAATCAGCGTTGGGCACGCATGGGATCTGGGAGCTAGTGGCTGCTTCCGAATTCAGATTTCGTGCCCACCGCTGCTCTAAATTTTGCATGTTTAGGTTCGATTCCCCTGTTGTGTTAAGACTGTTACAAAATCTGCTTTGACGAATTTTTTTTGTGTAAATAATAATAATAATAATAATAATAATAATAATAATTAATAATATTTGGTAAGTATTGATGGCTATTTTGATTGTGAAAATTTAAAATAATTTGGTTTTTTATCGAATAGCCATAAATAATCTAAAAAAATCTAAAAAATCGGAAATAATAAAAATAAATCAAAAATAATCCGAAATACTCAAGACGATTATTTTTGATTTTTTCTGATTTTTTTGAATAATCGTAATAATTTTAGACTTTATTTTTGATTTTTTCTAATCGTAATCATTAAATAATCACAAATTTTTCAACAGTGAATTATATAATCACTAATTGATTAGTAATTCTAATCGAAATGTAACATGTATGCTTAAAACTATAAAATGTTTTTCATATATTTCGATTTCAGAATTTGGCACTTTGGAGTAAACAGATTGGTGAATTAATTCGGGTAAGTAGCAAATTAATGTTCCTAAATCTATAATGAATATCTGGTTGCACAGAAGCGGGATTTGCTGGCACTTATTGGTGAATATATTGAGCTGCAGGAGCAATATGTAGTTTCAAAGCTGCGTAGTAATAAAAATATGCTGAAAAATGCTAATCAAAAATAAATAACCATTTAGGAGTGCCGAAACCCACTGAAACCCAAGTAAACCAATCAACAATAAAACTTTTATAAGCTTTCTATATTATAGTTGTTTTTTTTTTATTCAAAATATTTTGCAATTTCTCATTTACATTTTGAAGCCAATAAACAAATTCAAATGCTGCTTCCAAAGAAAAGTTTCTCATAAGATTTATATATAGGTTTTGTATATATATATGTATATGTATAGGCTTAACAACATTTGAAACAATAAATGTGTGAAAATAGTTTGGAAATTAATATGGCATTTACAGGAAATAAACATTTCGACATTAGAACTAGACAAAATAAATACAAATTAGCATTCAAATTTTGATCAAAATTAATATAATAATAATAGATACTCGTAAAGTAATGTTTCTCTGTGTGTGTGTGTGTGTGTGTGTGAGTAACTTAAAGCTATAATAAGATAAAAAGATATTGTGCATTTCGTTAGTCGAACTCAAGTCAAAAAATTAGAATAAGTACATTTTAAAATACATTTGTGGTAAGTAGTTTGTGTCAGTGTGTGTGTGTGTGTACATTTTGAGCAACTTGGAGAAGAGTTACAAGTACAAATACAACTACAACTATATATGTAGGTATGTATAAAACTAAGTACAAACTAAAAACTTGAATGCAGGCGCGGGCGTATTCAAAAATCACTTGACTTGGTCAAGTGCAGAGCCACAAGATACGCCTTCTATTTTGCCACTCCCCCCTCTCCACAGTGTGTGTGTGTGTGTTGTGTATGCGAGTGTGTGTGTGTGTGTGAGGTAGGCTGTCTGCTTGGGTTGCTGCTGCTGCTGTGTGAGAGGGAGAGGGAGTGAGTGCTTTGAATAATTTTAAAATAATATGGCATACTTTTGTGCGCCGTTTGCAGCTGCAATTGATAAAGAGCTGCCAAATCTGTATCTGTGTGTGTGTGTGTGTGTGTGTTATATATGCTTCTAGCTTTTAAATACTGGTCAAAACAATGCCAGGAATGTTGTGAATGCAGCTCAATTGTAACTGTGTGTGTGTGTGTATCTGTGTGTGTGTGCTTTTGTATCTGTCTCTGTTTACAAAATCATACATTGTTTATCCTTAGACTAAACTTGAACTTTAGCTACGCCCTACGTGCTAAGTGCTAAGTGCTACAAAGTTACAGCTACAACTAAAAACAACGATCGATCGTTCGTTCATGATCATGATAATGATGATAATGATAACAAGAAGCGACACTATCAAAGGCATCTCTAACTGGGCAATCGCTTGCTGGCCAATTCCTGTAGCTTTTGCAGCGCCAGCGTCTTGTTAATCTCGACGAGATCGCGACTATGCTTGGCCGCCTGCAATTGAACCTCGAGTATTTTCATGCGCATCATGTGCTCCTTGCTCTGCATCTCCATGAACAGACGCAGCTCAAAGGAGTTGCCTGGATTTGTGGTTGAATTGCTGCTGTTGTTGTTGCTGCCGCTGCTGTTGCTGTTGACGGCCACGCCCACTACGCTAACACTGCGCTCCAGCGCTTGACTCTCGGCGGCGGCGGAGGACTGTGGATTTGTTGTTGGCATTGTGGACAGTGGCAATGCTGTCGCTTGCTCCTCGCTGGCCAAGCTGCTGCTGCTCGTGCGCTGACGCTTGGCCAACGGTTTGGGCAGCTCATCATCGTCCTCATGGTTATTGTTGTTGTGATTATTGTGCTGCTGCTGCTGTTGTTGCAGTGCCACCGCTTGTGCCTGATGTTGTTGGATGGCAGCTGCCGCTGCGGCCGCTGCACTTGGAAACTGTCCACTGCGCAGGGCATTTAAGGCCTCCAGCGTTGCGGATATGTTGTTCATGTTGAAGCTGGGCTGAAAGCCGGACATGTCGCTGCCCGAGGGCGGCATAAAGGCGCCACCAACGGCACTCGAGTCCAGCGCCGATGCCGCCGGACTCTCGGCATCGTGCAGCCCGTTGCGACTGTGATTGGGCGAGACGCTGAGTCGCTCGCCATTGACATGGATATCGTTGCTGTGATTGTTGTACGTTTCGTTAAAGGTCTCATTAGTCTCCTCCTCCTTGATGTCCACATCGCACAGCTCCTGCGGCGGCGTGCGGCTGCTACAAATCAAAAGTAAAACACTTAATTAGCCGTGACTCAAAAGATTTAAATAGTTGCTTCACTTACTCGTCCATGTCATGCTCGTCGGCATTGAACTTGTAGTCATCGCGATACTCGAAATCCTCCTCAAGCGCCAGCGGAATCTTGGAGTAGTCAATGCCGTCCAGTGCCTCCGATTTGCACGCCTTCTTCGCCTCCTGCATAAAGTCCCACACCTCGAAGGTAAACGGCGACGGCTTCTTGCGATCGGCGACCTCAGCCCCGAATCTGGCGAGGCGATTGTTATAGTCCAGAATCTCATTACGCGTGCAGGCTTTAAGTATAGTATATAGAAATAAAACAATTATTTATTTATTTAGTGTCAACTAAGTACAGTTGGCCAAAATTAATGTAAAAATTTAAGTAAAAGTTAAGTAATATAAAAAAAAAAAAAATAAATAAACTTGTCTTGTAGCGCTAGGCATCAAATCAAATAAATAAATAAAAAAAAAATTGAAATAATATTAAATTAATTAAAATTAAGTTTAAATTTAGCTGAATTTAAATTTAAATTTATAAAATTATCTTTATACAACGGTGGCCAAAAGTATTTTGGCACCCTTTAAAGTTAGTTCTAGCCAAATTGTGAACTTACTTCATGTAATGTTTGGTATCAATGGAAAGGTCTCTTGAATTCCTTTCGAATGGTGCAATACTTTTCTTAACCCATTAAGTACCCATTGAAATTTTTGAATATTTGTAAACGTGCACTTTTTCAACTTTTTTTCCTTTCAGAAAGTTTCTTTAAACAATTTTAAATAGTAACTGCAATAAATAGTTTCTGCATCAAAACATTTGTTTTAAAAATACGAGGAAAAAAGTTGAAAAAGTGCACGTTTACAAATATTCAAAAATTTCAATGGGTACTTAATGGGTTAAGAAAAGTATTGCACCATTCGAAAGGAATTCAAGAGACCTTTCCATTGATACCAAACATTACATGAAGTAAGTTCACAATTTGGCTAGAACTAACTTTAAAGGGTGCCAAAATACTTTTGGCCACCGCTGTAGATGGTTTCATTATTTCACATAAATATTTAAAATTTCAAATCGTGAGAAAAGTTCAAATTTTTCTTTTACAATTATAAAACTTGTGTAAAATGTAAAAAAGAAATTTAAAAAGTCGGAAAGTCAAAAATTAGAAAAAATGCAAGATATTTTAGAATTTAAATAATTAAGTTATGTTGCGAAATCAAATTAGAAGAAAACGAGAAATTTTGTTATTATCAGGGATGCCACAGAAAACGCTTTCACTTAAAGTTCATACAAATTTAAGTGAAATTCAAGCAATAGCGATTTCTGTGGCACCCCTGTATAATTGAATTAATTGGATAAAAAAAACCTTAAAAGGATATTAAATTTATGAATTAAAGAAATTTTAAAAATGTATGAAAATTTATAATCAGATTTTCTTTTCATTGAATAAATTGAATAAAAAAAACCTTTAAAAGATATTAAAATTATGTATAAAAGAAATGTTTAAAAATTATGAAAATTTAAAATAGGATTTTCTTTTCATTAATTGCTTGATTTTTATTTAAATATTTTTTATTTTGCACTTTAGCTAAATATTTGGGTTAATAATCTAAAAAGAGTCTCGCAGAAAAATTATATTTTGTCGTAAAATTATTTTAAATTCTAAATTAAGATCATCACACATTAAATAACGAATTTTCCAACTACATGTAAATAAACAAGATTTTCCAACATTTTTGACTTTAAATGTGTGTCCTATTTTGCAATTGTCATACTTATTTTGTTTTCTGCTTAAATTGTAATATTAATTAATAAATGTTGTTCTTAAATTCTTAGTTTCCTTGCATTTGTAATTACAAATACATTCGAAAGTCGCCTAAATTATAATTTAAAAAATAAATTGAAATACACCTTACCTTTCATGCGTCGCCATTGCTCCTTGAGGCGATTGCAGGTGCGATCAGTGCCAAATTGATTGGAGAACTTTTGGTGTATGATTTTCCAGGCCTTGTTCTTGACGGCGGTGAGTCCGGCATCGAGTCGCTTATTCTCAATGATGCGCATATCCTTGCGGCACAGATCCAGCAAGTACTTCTTCTCCTGATGATTCCAGTTCTGTGTGCGCTCCCGTTTCTTATACATGTTCATCGACGGACTGTTCATGTACTGTGTCATCTCTGTTTTTTAATTATAAAATGCTATTGTTAATATATGTTGAGATTGAAATTGATTTAAGTGTAATTTACCTGTCTTTAGATCGACACCCTCCAGCAAGTTGTGGTTGGTGCTTTGCCAGTTGGCGGCTATTTTCATAAAAGCCTCCAGATCGTTGGCTGTATACTGTTTGTTCACCTGCAAATACAAATTGAAGGCATTAGTTTAATTGGCATTCAAATAAGTATTCTAATGTGCCCGAAATCCTTTCTCCACTCCCATCAAATTCGAGCTACTTGGGCATGCAAAACTTGTACGCTTTTGAGACTTGAGTTTGTGTATTGCTTTAAGACGCACTTGAAGATTCATTGAACCTCATTTTGGACTTCAATTCCACACACATCAATGAACATGGCCAGCAAAAAATGATTCAAAACAAAAGGATTCAAGTTCTCGTCTCTTTCTCACTTTTGATTCGGTTGCTTTTGTTTTACTTTTTGTGGATTGTGGATGATTTCTGACATCGACTGACATTGTCTGATATGGTGGCAATATGCGGCCACATTAATTGATTTTCAATTAGCCAACAGACAGCAAATGGGGCGGGGCGGGGCGGGACTTGGGCATAAAGCAATATAAAATCAGTTTGCGGTCCATTTTGAAATGGGCTAAGAAATTATGAATAACACAATCACTGGAAATGCATTTGTATGAAATGTATAAAAAATTATAAAATTAAGAACATTGACAGAAATGGCTAACAAACAGCTGCCGACATTTTGCTGCCTGTCTGACTGTATGTGTATGTGTGTGTGTGTGTACGAGTGTGTGTGTGTGTAAGTGTGTATTTGTTTTGGAGGGGCGATCAAACGTCGCACTGACAGCCAATTATATTAAGATCGCATACACTCGAATACACTCGCACAACATTCTTCGTTTAATATTATTTTACACACACACACACACACATTTGTACTTGTATTTGTGTGTGTTTGTGCGCGGCACCTTGGTTTGAAGTTGGAAATTGAGCTCAAATGACAGCAAATCAAAGCAAAGATATTAAAATATTAGTTATAAATAGATATACACTGGCGAACATAATTATTGGCACAGCAAACATTTTGAGATTTGGGGGCTTAATTGTTCCCCTATCGTTAACATATTGGCATCAATGGAAAGGTCATTTAAATTCCGTTTGAATGATATAAAACTTTCCTTAACCCATTAAATACCCTTCGAAAATTTCGAACTTATGTAAAAGTCAATTTTCGAAACTTTTTTCCTTGATTTTTTACAAAAAATATTTTGATGCAAAAAAAATCTTCAAACAAATTTAAGGAGTAACTGCAAAAAAAATTTTTCAAAAATGTTTTTGCTAGTATTTTTTATAATTTTTTGATATATATATAAATATGTTCGTTAGATATACAGTTGAACTTCCATAATTCGAACTTCTTTAACTCGAATTTCTCTCTAACTTAAAAGAGTGGCAGTAAAATTAATAATCTTAAGAAAAATAACTCTATAAGTCGAATGTCCCATAACTTGAACCTTTTCTTTGGATAATGGTGATCCATCTTCAAACTTTCATAAAATTGCCAAAACTGAACTGAATTTTCAAACGGAATGCCATTTTTATCATTCTTTGGCCTCTAAATCTATTCTGCATTCAAATTTATTTTAATTTTTTTAAAAGCTACAAATTGTAAAAAGTATAACAAGTGATTTGTATTTATTTAATTAATCTCTTAAATGCTTTAACGACCTACTCACTAAATAATTATAAAAAGTTGTTAAAGTTCTCTTTTAAATAAGTTTCGACCCACTGTGCCCAACGGCGCTGCCACAAAATCGTCAATCTTTAAGTACGTTTTATTGTGCTTTATTTAATTTCATTTCATTTCGATTTTTCAGCTCCCCTTCCCCTTCCATTCACTTCTTCTCCGTTCCGTCTGTCTCCCCTTGTACCCCGCAACACCCCCTCCCGCTTCCCCTCCTGGCACCCTAAAACACCCGCACAAACTTCTCTTAACGCTGCTCCATCGCCATGTGTTCAATATTTTAATGCCGTATCTGATTTACAATTTGCATGTATGAAGGAATGTTTGAATGGATATGTTATGTGTGTATGAGTATTTAATGGGTATATACGCATACATACATATAAACGAGTATATATATTAAAGAGTGAACTTAGTCATTGAGCATTGAACGCAAATTATTAAGACGATGATTATTACTATTATTATTATTATTATTTACTACATATTTATTAGCAGTTGATAATTATATAGCGCATATTATGGCAATACTTGAAATTGAGTTGGGAGTTGTTCCCTGACTGGATTCATTTAAATGCGTGTCGAGTGTACTAACAATAAGTGTTGAATAGGTTGCGGGAATTGGATTTACAAAAAGTATCTACAAGATACTTTTAGAATTACCACAAATCTCTAGATAATTGATTGAAATAACAGAGATTTTATTACCAAATTTATTTTAATTATATTTATGACTATTGTCACTTTAAAATACAAATTTAAGATACATTTTAACAATTGTTTTTAAGCTTTGCAGCTTTCTTTGATAGCTTAATTCAGGATTTCTTGGCCAACTTATAAAGTGATTTTTGTGGAATATTTCTAGTCTAACTAGTCACTTGAGTTTTTTGGGCACTCACGTCAATAACAAGTTGAAATGAACGCTAACAATAACGTTTACAATAATAAAAATAAAAATAATCATTCCAATCAATTGTGACCATTAAGCATTGAAATTAAACAACAACGAAAACTGGTTTATATATTATTATTATCGTAGTTGTTGTTGTTTTAAATATTAAAACCAAAATATAATTATTGTTAGTGCTTTACAATTTTGTGTGTGGAACCTACACACAACACACAACAACCAACGACAAGCGACAAAATACATAAATATGTGTGTGTTAACCTTGTGCCTTAAAATAAAGCACGGCATTGTAAGAGGGCCCATAACCCAAAAAAATATCAGTTAGTAACTGTCTGAGCCCCCATCCCAACCCACCCCCTCTTTCTCTAAGTGTATGTGTGTGTGTGTGTTAAGAGTAATTACGGCAAATTAACAATGTTATTATATGTACATTTAGTACAGTGAACTATTTTTGTCAAAGACGTTAAAGCCATGTTACAGTTCAGACGTCTTTTTTATAGGTTCTATATAAGTACAGCTACGAGGGCAGACTTAACAACATATGGTTAACGCATTTATTTGGCCAAGTACGTGAATCATTAAATTTTGAAAAATTATTCAACTGATTCTACACTCAGACCAACATTTATCCGTACACCCTTTGTTTTACTTTAACAGCTATATTAGTCAAGTCTTCACATTAAAAAAAATATATTTGGAAAGGTCGTTCAAATTCCGTTTGAATGATGCAAAACTTACCTTAACCCATTGAATATGTTGAGTTATAAAAAAAGTAAATTTTTCAACTTTTTTCCTCGATTTTTTACAAAATACAATTCTAAGAGGGTCTGCAAAAAAAAATGTTCAAAAATATTTTTGCTACAATTTTTTTAAAATTTTTTGAAAATTGCGAAAAAGGCACTTTTTATGTGAAAAGTGGGAAAAAGGGGTTAAAATGGTCATTTTTAGGATTTTCAAAAAATTATAAAAAATACTAGCAAAAATATTTTTGAACATATTTTTTTTGCAGTCACTTTTAGAATTGTTTCAAGAATTTTTGTGCATCAAAATACTTTTTTGTAAAAAATCGAGGAAAAAAGTTGAAAAATTGACTTTTTTTAAACTCAAAATATTCAATGGGTTAAGGTAAGTTTTGCATCATTCAAACGGAATTTGAACGACCTTTCCAAATATATTTTTTTTAATGTGAAGACTTGACTATTATAGCTGTTAAAGTAAAAAAAAGGGTGTACGAATAAATGTTGGTCTGAGTGTATTTCCTCGAACAAGTTGAGGATTTACTTCGGTTTAGTTTTCAGTTTAAATTTAAGCATCAAAAAGAATCTATTAAAATGAATTACAACAAATTTTTACAGCGTTGTTTTTGTTTTCTTTTTTGTTGTTTCGCTTCGTGCGTGGCAGCATAAATTTATGTTTTATTATAATTACAGAAAAGAAGAAATACTAAAAAATAATAAAACTGAAATGTCATCGAACGTTCAAGTGGGGTAAAGTAAAGTAGAGAATAAAAACCGTGGAAACTCGAATAACCCAAACCTAAAATCAAACGCTACAATTGGGATTGGGATTGGGATTGGCTTTGGTTTTGGGTTTTTGAATTTTTCTCCTTCTACTTCTCTCTCTCTCTATTTTTTTCAGTTTTCTGGATTGATTTCAAGTGGCATCGAGCATTGATTTGTATAGTGTTTATTGTTCTAACATCGCAGTGTACTCAAATCCAAATTCCCATTCCCATTCCCATTGCTGTGTTTGGCTTAAGTGGAGTTGTTTTTACCCTCTCCCCTCTCCCTACTCTGCCCCTACTTGATATACCCTTTCATTTCACTGGCTAAGTACTCGCACATACTTTTAGTATTAACATATGCATTTTTTGTGCCTTTTATTCATATATAAATATATTTAACTCGTAACTCGAACAATTTTGTTATAATTTGGACGTCGTCGTCGTCGTCGTCGTCGCAGCTGACGGAAATTGACTCATGGCTGGCGAATTATGCTCCAGGTGTGCATGACACTGCCGCTGCCAACAACAAATTTATTAGAAATTGCTACAAACTTACACACACACACACACACATACAAACGACTTATGCAAACAAATAAACTAATTTCATGACGCACACGCGCGCTGCGCCTGCGCAGTTGCTTCGCTGCCGACGTCGCTGCCGACGTCGTCGTGTGCTACTTACAATTGTAACTAGCTAACAAAATATATGTATACATATATAAAAAACAACTTAGATTTTTCTTTTTTTTTTACCAAACGTGCCTTTGTTTACTTCCCAGCTGAAGCCTGGCCTACACCCAAAAAAAAAGAGTGCTGGAAAAAGCGTCGCGCGTCGCGAGTTCAGTGACATTTTTTTCTATTTCATTTTTAAAATACCCTTTACGAAAGTCCTTTGACTAAGCTGTTTAATCTGTCATGCCATGAAAGGACACTGCTGAAAATGCATTATATATTTTGGAAATATCGATTAAAAAATAAGCTAATTTACTTCAAAATTTAAACGTTCATTGAATAATTTTGGTGTTAGTTAATTGATTTAACAGTATTATTTTAAATAAAATTGTATCAATATATTTAACACTCTAGTGCCCAAGACCGCCTCTAGACGGGCTAAAAAAAAATCTTAGTTAAAACTTTAAAAATTAATATAGTTATATTAGATTTATAATTAAAAGTATATTGCTTCAAAGCTTTATGAATAACTAAATATTCCATCAGCCAGTTTTTCTTTTACCGCTCTACGATGAGATTTACTACGAATTTTCTATGTCTGAAAATAAGTGAATGCTCAAATTTCTTTTTTTGCCTGGGCACTAGAGGGTTAAATAATAATAGACTCAAATTAAGGTTTTTGGTTTAAAAAAAGCTCTATACTCCATAAGTTTTCTTCAACTTAAGTCTATTTACCAATAAAGAATAAGAAAATAAATATGAATGTTTATTTGTCGAAATTTTGAAAAGTATATTTTGAATATCAAAGAAATTATTCCAAGAAAAATTCGATCAATATTTTTAAATAATAGACTAAAATTTATTTTTTTTTGATTTTGTTTAAGAACAAAACTTTAATAATCATTTTTTTTAATTTTTTCTTTATACTCTACAAGTTTTCTTCAACTTAAGTCTATTTACCAATAAAGAATAAGATGAATATTTATGCATGTTTGTCGAAATTTTAAAAAGCCTATTTTGAATATCAACGAAATTATTCTAAGAGAAATTCGATATTTTTTAAATAATATTGGACAAAAATTAACTTTTCTTTGGTCTTAGAATAAAAATATAACTTTAATAATAATTTGCCAAAAAATTAAAAGAGAAGTTTAAATTTAATAAATAGTTAATATTATTAAATGATCAGCTACTAATTTAGTTCAGTTTAGCTACAAATTAAATTTCCAGCAACAATTTTAAAAAGCCTTTTTATTTATATATTTAATATCAACGAAATTATTCTAAGAGATATTCGATCAATATTTTTTAAATAATATAAAATTAACTTTTCTTTGGTTTTTGAAAAAAAATACAGTCGAGCTTCCCTAACTCGAATCACCATTAGCCAAATAAAAGGTTCGAGTTATGGAGATATTCGACTTATAGAGTTCTTTTTCTTAAGTTTATAAAATGTGCTGAAAATCATTTAGCTCTAGTTAAAGAGAAATTCGAGATCTAGAAGTTTGAGTTATGGAAGTTCAACTGTATAATTTTAATAATAAGTTCCTAAAAAGTTAAAGGAAAAGTTTTAATTTAATTAATAGTTAATATTAAATATTATTAAATAATAAGCTATTAATTTAGTTCAATTTAACTACAAATTAAGTTTCTAGCAACAATTTGTCGGCAAGTGTATTTAGACTTCGTTAGTATACAGTGTTTAGTAATTTCTTTGTTGTTTGTTGCTGTTTTTGTAATTCGTAGTTGTTGTTGTTGTTATTGTTGTTGTCTGTGACAATTGTTGAGGCATCGACTGTAAGTTGAACTGCGCATGCGTAGGTACAACTTACTAAATTATTGGGTTGTGTTTCATTAGTCAGCCCACAAGGCGTCGCTTGGCTTGGGGATTTGGATGCGGAATCGGAATCGGGCTGGGATTTGGGTACGGTTGCAGCTGGCAGAAAAATAAACCAACCAAGAGACTTGAAGTGTGTATATGTACATATGTATGTTGGCCAAGTGTGCGCATACTTTTCAATCAGACGGTTGTGTTGTTTCTGTGTTGTCGCTGTGACAGCTGCAGAGATATCGGAAAGCCAAATGGATTACCTATGCTTCTATATATATATATATAGATATATATGTGTGTATATGTCTGACTCTATGACTGACTATCGCCATCTCAATCGCCCTGGAAACAAATGGAGCAGCTCGCATTTGAATAGTCATTATGTGGTTAAGACTTGTATTCGTATTCGTATTCGTATTCGTACACTCATATCTCTATATTCATTGTACTTACTGTCTGTCTGTCCGTCTGACTTTCTTTGGCCCGCACACACACCCTAAACATGGCTGACAAGTTCATTACACTGAACACACTCCAATTCAATGGATTGCCCTCTCCATATATGGCCAATGTCGATTGTTATTGTTTTACGAGCACAGTGGGCGTAGAAATAGTAGTAGAAATAGCAGCAGAAAGGGGAGTGTGATACATATAACATATGTAGTCACAACCACTTAATTGGAATGTCATCTGCAATTGATTTGTCTTGGTTTTTTATTCATTCTAATAAGCTATTAAATCAATCAACTGAAACATGCTAAAAAATATGTATAACTTAAACTGCTTGTGAATTGTAATTGTAAACTTATAAAATGTCTGTTATTCCAAGTTAGAATTCTTCTAAAACTTTCCCTTGAATACTTTTATTTATATAGTATTTGTTTTATTTAGTTTTTTTTTGTGTTTAAATGTTCAGCGAACAAATTTTGTTGTTATCTAGTTTTTGAGTTAGTTTCATTGTTGGAAAGTTGGTTTCTTGGCCATTGTCAGCTCCACCCACACAACATAATTCATTTCAGTTAACTCCCTTCTGTCACTGCCTCCTGCCCCCTGCCTTGAGTTTCTTGGCCAAGTCTAAAGCAGTTGCCACCAATTGCTGACTGGCATTTGAACATTTTTCTTAGCTGCCACTTTTGAATTTCTATACAAAAGTTTCTTTAATTGTTTATAAGTTAAGTGTGTGTATGTGTGTGTGTGTGTGTGTGTGTGTGTAAGTGCGTTAAGTTGAGATATTTTTTGATGTGGGTTAACATTTCTTTAAGCACATTTCACTTGGTCTCCAACTCTTACTCGACAATTCTAAGACCCAAAATCAACAAATTTTCGTTAGTCATTTTTTTTTCTTCTTTTTATCAAAATTCATTTGAATATTGTAACTTATGGTTGTTGTTGTTGTTGCTACAGATACATTTGGTTGTCTTTCAATGTGTGTGTGTGTGTATCTAATTTCTTTTTGTACTGCTGTAGCATTTTATAATCGCATCAAGTCATGATTACGCTATGACTTTATGCTTTATACTTTTGCCTTCTTAGATTTTAAATGTGTGTGTGTAAGAGTGTGCATGTGTGTGTGTGTGTGTGTGTGTGTAGTACTTGAAGGCGTTCAAAATAATTTCTGGTTCCATTTAACTTGGACTTAAGAAAACGAAAACTGAAACGCTTCAAACGACGAAACTACTTACAAATGAAATAAAAGAAAGCCTCAAAATTCTCAAATTCTCTGTACCCCGTCTCTCTCACCCCCTCTCTTAACCATGTGGTTACAGATTTAAGTTATTTTTGTTGTTGTTTTTCTTTTTGGCATTAATTGTTCCATGCGCCGAATCTAAGATTGATTGAAGGAGTTCAACGAACCTTTTTGGTGGATACAACGCCATGTAAATCATGATGATTATTGTACTTTAAGAATGCAATCATTAAACGAGTCGAGCATAAGTTAAGTATATAAAAATTGTGGCAACCAACCAGCTATTCAATATACTGAATACTTGATATTCATTTGAATTGGCCAGCCAATGCGGTAAAGATACAGATACAGATACAGATACTTAGTTCGATTTGTTTCTTAGCCACGCCCAGTGGCTGCCATGTCATGTCGCTGCTCGCAATGCGCAATAATAATTACAAATGATCAGATGTCAATTTTTTTTATATTTTTTTTATTTTCGTGGCAATATTTGCTTTTTTCTTACAGCCACAGCTCCCGAACGAAGCAAGTCGCTTAACTCTCTGTCTCTGTCTTTGTACTTGTATGTGTATCCCTCTTACTCTCCCTTCTCTCCCTTTTTTTTAAACAAATGAAATTTATTGTTAACGGTTAGTGACCCGAATTACACGTATCGCTTATTTATATCTATCTATACTCGCAGACAAGCGAGCAAACTCTAGAGGCTGGCAGTCAAGTCAAACCGATCAGCATCGTATCGACTGAATGTTGTTTGAGAGTGTGTGTGGCATGTATCTTTAAGTAGCATACACAAGTCAACTCAAGACTCAACTGACTCAATGACTGACTGACTCTCTGACTGACTGATTGTCTGTCTGACTTGCTGCTTAGCTTTAAGCGTTTTAATTGCGCCAAACGCCGCCTACAAAGCGAAGACGCAGCTCAGCTCCGATAATGTATCTTTGTATCTGATCTTAATGTGCAAAGAGCTCACTCTGTACTGTACTCATACATACATATGTATGTCTTTTGCAGCTGTCTGTGTGTCCAACGATCGAACAGCTTCAATTAGTTAGCACACCAAGTCACAGTTCAAATTTTGAGTTACTTTTTCTTGAAACTATCTGAACAACAACATTTTTTAAGATACAAATAATTTTAAATTTACATTAAATTGCCATAATTTTTAAATTTTAATTTATAATTAGAGCTTCAAGCCTGCAAAATTTTGGACAAGTTTTAAACTAAAAAAAAAACTTTGTTTTAATTTTTATCAAACAAAATTATTTCATTTTTAATTGTTTACTAATATTTTTAGATTTTTTGAAGCCTATAAAAATGTTTTAAACTTTAAGAGAATCTAACTTAAAATAATTCACTCTAATCTTTCCACAATGTAATTTAATTTTCTCAATTATTTCCCAAATTTTCTTTGAATTTTTATATTTTTATTAAAAATTAAACAAATTTATTTAATGAACATAATTAGTGTTATCCCTTATTGTAGAAACAGGGTTATATCAGTTCTTAAAACATCTTTTTACAGGGTAGCTAATTGTGAAATAAATTCCCTATTCTTTTTTCCCCATTTTGCCCACAACTTTCATATTATGTTTCTTAATCAATCTTTCCATTTGAAGGATCAAAAAATGTATCTATTAATTATTTTTATAGCTCGCTGAATTGCTCACAAATTTTCCCAAATTTTCGTTAGATTTAAAAAGTAAAGAAGAAGTTAGATCCCAGACAATTTCCAATAGATTCTTTGTAACTTGTATGATGTCTTGAGTTATGCAATGCATTAATTGAAATGCACGATGGGTTTGGTTTTAATGGAAAAGCAGACACGCACATTTCTTTGAGCCTCTTTTGCACACATACAGATACACAGAGACTTGTAGTAAATGTATGTGTATCTTTTTTTCTTTGGACTTTGCATTGTTGTTGTTGTTGTTGTGTTGTTGTTGTGCACAATTGCCGCTCACGTTGTTTGGCCCTGTGACAAACATCAATTGTTGTTATTGTTCCGCTTGTTTGTTGTTTATTTTTTTTGTGTCTTTCTTTATGACTTTGCACGTACGCATTTTGGCTTTTCCTTTTGCTATTCAAATTTATCAAAAAAGTGAAAAAAGGTTATTTAAATCCCGCTTTGTGTCTAGATTCTAATGCTCAATTCCCATGCAACGTCACATTGTGTGAAAATCGTAGCAAATTTTTAAATGCGGCAGCTGCTGTGAATTTTTGGAGTTGCAGTTGCCCATGTATTTCACAGATATTGTATCTACATGTGTGTAAGTGAGCAAGTATCTATGTAATACACATGTTCCGTTTGGATCTTTTGCAATCGCAAATTAAATGTTGATTTAGGCGTGTTTTTTTTTATGGCTTATCACAGGCGGCTAAAAGCCAAAGAGAAATTAATTTAAATGCGCGCCTCAAATGGCATAAAATACAATACAAATTGTTTAATTATGACCAGCAACAACAACAACAACAACGGCAATAGCAAAACAAATGTGTTAACTAATTCTAGGCAATTGCCCTGAGCTGATAAACAAAACCCAAGAAAAAAAAAAAGCTAAAAACAAACGCGCCCCTTTGGCAATGTGACGCCTGCTTTTGTTTCACGTTTATCATGTCTTCTGTTTTTTACCCTTTTTCGGGTACTTTAACAACCAAGTTCTGCTTGGCTAACTCCACTTGGTGGACTTTAATTAGCGTAAATATGCTATAAACTGGGCTATCATCAAAAACATTTCGCATTTATAATTCTCAAATTGCTTGGGTTTTGATTTAAGCAAATTGTCAGCTTAACTTTGGATTATATCGCATTTTAACTAATCACTTGGATGGTTTTAAATGTTTAAATTTAGAGAATTTTTTTTTTTTTATAAATTATGACACGCTTTCAAAAACTCCAAATTGTCGTAACTTTGTCAATCTTATCATTGCTTGGAAATTATCCAATTTCATTCTGAATTTAAATATTATTCATCTGATAAATTCACTTTTCCATATCAAAATTTGTAGTAAAATTATTGTTGTATAAAAATTTTAGCTTTCTAGCTTTAAACGTTTGGCCTACACGTTAATTCTCAGTGACTCAGTCACTCTTTTGACACTCTTTCAAAAACTCCAAATTGTCGTAACTTTGTCAAAACTTAACAGATTTCCTTGGGGAATGTAAATTTTATCATTGCTTGAAAATTATCTAATTTCATTCTGAATTAAAAAATATTATTTATCTGATAAATTCACTTTTCCATATCATAATTTGAAGTAAAACTATTATGTTGTATGAAAATTTTAGCTTTCTAGCTTTAACCGTTTGGCCTACACGTTGATTCTCAGTGACTCAGTCACTCTTTTGACACTCTTTCAAAAACTCCAAATTGTCGTAAGTTTGTCCAAGCTCAACAGTTTTCCTTGGGAAATGTAAATTTTATTATTGCTTGGAAATTATCTAATTTCATTCTGAATTAAAACATTATTCATCTGAAAAATTCACGTTTCCATATCAAAATTTGTAGTAAAATTATTGTTGTATGAAAATTGTAGCTTTCTAGCTTTAACCGTTTGGCCTACACGTTGATTTTCAGTGAGTCAAACAGGACAAAGAGTTTTATATATAGAGACAGAGTATCTAGAATTCTGTAACGGCTGTGTAGCATTTGCATTTAAATATATAAACAAGGTTTAACTTTTAATTAGGCCCAAGAATCAATGCAAACGGCTTGTTAAATAAATTTACACAAGTCTTATTCATTTATGGTAGGGAGAGTGTACTCGTATGTAGTCCATATCTAGATCGACAATAATTGTGTCGCTTATCGAACTAAATAAATATTAAATTGTAATTAAAGTCATGCGAGTGATTTTCGGTTTTTTCAACAATTTGTTGTCAACAAATAAAGTACGTCGGAATCGTAATTGTGTTTATCTATAAGACAGTTGGCAAAAGGTGTTAAGCAAGTAATTGACAAATAAGTCGAAAAGACTTTCCTAGGCATTAGGTCAACGGAAATTTAATTGCTAATTGCATCGTTTATATAGAAGCGAAGGCTTTAAACTCGACTAAACTAAGTAAGGCTGGCAGACAGACTATCAGACAGACAGACAGGTGATAGATAGCCTTAATTAAGTTGTCATTACATAAAACCAAATGACACATTGAACAGATCAAATGTTGCCTCGTGCTACGACAGTAGCTAAAAAAAATAAAAAAAAAATATTGTTGGCCCAATTTATGAATTTTTGATTCGAAATTCTTGATTCTTGATTCCTTTCCAGGCTGACTGACACACGGCATTGGCGCGCTCCATTGGACTGGAAATTCATATTCAAAATACATATTTGCAAACCAATAAAAGCAACAACAACAACGGCAACAACATATCTTAAACAACATGCAACAAATTGCGCGAGTTTTGTTTTGTCTTTTTGGGACACACAGCTTGCAACATTTTTGTGGTGCACACCTGGAGAGACACAGAGACAAACTCAAACATACAGAGAGTATCTAGAATCTAGCCACAGTTATTGGGCTGCCTGGCAACAACAACAACAACAACAGCAACAATGCCACCAGGCAACAAGAGGCAACAAATCTGCAGATACCAAAAACTTAGCTGACAACTGGGCAACTGGGCAAACCGACAACTGGGCAACTGCCAACTGCCAAACGGCAGCCGACGCCAACGCCGACGTCGACAGCATGGCTCGCTGCTCGCGTCAACGTCTGCGTCTGCGCCTTGAGTTTCTCTCCTTCCACGTGCCGTTGTTTCTTTAGTTGCCTGTTCCCTTTTTGCTTCACTTTCTTGAAATACCAGCAACACAATTTTGAATTGCCAAATATTATATTATACAGGACCTATTTTAAAAAACATTTTAAAATCAGTTGGAAAAACGTTTTTACAATTTCCCAACTAGACAACTGAAAAACTTTTTCGACAAGCGTTTATAAATTTGAATTTTACTCAATCATATGTTAGAAACTTTTTTAAGTAAGCAAAAAATAGGCATATTTAAAAAAGCTAATAAATTTGATTTAAAGATCATGTTTCCTTTTAAAAATAAATTTAGGTTAATGCAATAAATTTTAATTGTTATCAAATCTCTCAATAAATATTTTGCTTGTTTCCAGGAACACCGACAATTTTCTTTGCATTGCTGGAGATATGCAAAAATTGACTGATAAAAAGCTGATTCAATACAAATTCCTGGTATAGAAAATATAGTCAAAGTTTATACAGAATCTGACAGATGTTATAAGTAAAAGAATATTGTTAAAAATGACTATTTTAACCAATTTTTTTCTCTTTTTCATACAAAAAGTGGTTTTTTACCAATTTTCAAAAAATCATAGAAAATACTAGCAAAAATATTTTTGAAAGAATTTTTTTGCAGTTACTCTTAGAATTGTTTCAAGAATTTTTTTGCATCAAAATATTTTTTTGAAAAAATCGAGAAATTTTTGTATCATTCGAACGGAATTTAAGTGAAAGATTAACGTAAATTAATTACTAAATTAATGTAATTATTATGCCCAAATTTGACAAAATTATGCTGTATGAAGACATTAGTGGCACACTGTGTATTCAATAACAATAGATGCATATTAAATTGAAAAAGTTTTGAAATATCTTGAAACAGAATTCGAAAAGTAAAGCAATTAAATGATAGGCAATTATTACATCTTGTGATAGTTTCAGCTCTTTAAAATTTAGATTATAGTATTTAATCTGAGCTATATTTAAACAGATTTGATACTGCAGTTCGGGTATTTTGTAGTCGTTCGACTTGCAACAGATTTGAGTTAATTTCTGTTTGGCAGTATTCGGTTTTTAGCCCTCTCCCAGCTATTATGCGCAAGTGTGACGCATGAATCATAGCAATTTATTTTGCTAGTTGTTGTTGGTTTTGTTGTTGTTATTGTTGTAGTTATTTCTGTGCCATTTGCTCTGAAAGTCATGCGCTTTAAATTTTAATAAATTAATATTTTTTTGCTTTTGTTGCTTTTAGTTGAATTGGCGCATTTGGGTGGGTGACTGATCAGGGGCAAAATTTCAATGCCTTTTACGATAATTGTACTGTAGACTTCGAAATTCTAATATGCATTTATTTTAAATTGTTAATGCCCAAAGTTTAAATAAACTTCTCGAAATCGAAAACGCATTCAAAGTAAATAAATAGTTAGGGGGAATTTGTTGCCTAATCGAAAACCCAAATCAACTGTCAAACGCTAAATTAGTGGATGAGTTGAGATGGAATATGTATCTGTATCTATATATGTATGTATCTATCTACATAGATTGGGTGTGTTTTTATTAAGTCAATGCCAAATGATGTGAGAGCTGAGCCAGAACTGAATTCAGCTTAAAAAATGCTGACGACATTTTTAATCCTAAAATTGAGACTAAAAAACGCTTCAAAAAATCAAAAAAAATAATAACAAAAAAAAGGAAACGACAACAAAAAGAGAGAGAAGAAGGAACGAAACGAAAGAAACGCAGATTTATGTGCAGTTCTCAAGGTGGGGGAGTTTTTGACTTTGGCAGATCTGATGAAATGCTTCACATACCTGGGCAGAGTTCGTGCGATCGCAACGTTGAGGCATATTAAAGATTGCCCCTCAATAATACTAACAAAAAAAAAAAAGGAAAAACTGTAACTGAAATCATACAAATGTACAATCAAGATTAGGTTTTAATAATTCAAAGTGAGTCGCAGTCGAGGGATTAGCTGAGAAACGAGTCTAAATGTACAGACGAGACTTGAAGTAAAAACAGAAATCATGTTACTTTTTGACAAATTCGAAAGAAATTAAACAGCCAATATAGGGTGTGTGTAAAAGAGAGAGAGAGAGAGAAAAAGATACGAAAGGAAGTGGCAATGCGCACGCGGCTCGTAGCGCTATTAAAATACAGAACACACCCAAAAATATTTTAACGACAGTCAAAGAAACAAAAACAAAAGCAAAAGTACAAAAAAAAAACTGAAAGAAAGAAATAAAGAGACGAAGAGACCGTATCAAAGTTTTGTAGCTAGTTGGGACTCGCATCGAATCCGATGGATGGCTGGATGATGATGATGATGATGATGATGACAATAAAGATGATGATAATAATGATGATGATGATGACAAAAGGCAGGGTGACAGCGCGCGATTTATGCTCGAAATTGTACGCGTTGATGCATAAGTTATGCCCCAAAAAAAAAACAATAAGTATCTTATGGATGCATTCATGGGAAGACACTTTAATAACGTACTTATTTATTCACTGCTCATTCCAAAATCCTCAATTATGACATTAGTCAAATTAGAAACCAGTTTCTGCACGCCTTGCCAAACATATTGTAGCACATTTTTAAGATAATTTAAATTAATAAATGTATTTTTTAAATTTATGTTATAAAAACATTTTTCTATTTCTTTTCTAGCAAACAAATGTTTTAAATTAAATACGTATTGTTTTATTTATATATTTTTCATCTAAAACTAATTACTAACATTTAATTAATATATTTACTTGTTCAAAATTAAGCCATACAAAGTTCTAAGGTTTCTTTTTAAAACAAATCTATCTGTCCTTGCAGCTGTCATCATTTCAATAACTGGTTATATGATTTTTATTTTACTTTTTTTTGTCTCGGCTTACAAAGGCGACATCAAAAGGAGACAACAAAGCGCAGTTGTTGAAAATTCACAAAATTCAAAATGTTAATCCTATTTTATTAAGTGCACGCAGACATTTCGAGTCAAAGGAATGGAATGGAATGAAAATAAAATACAACCCCTACTTTATACTTTATACTCGATATTTAACTGTGGCCAGCTGACTAACTGGATTCCACAATATGTCGCATTTTATTTTATTATGATCCTAAAGCCTGACATTGAATGCAATGCAAAAAATATTTCATATTAATTGGCCGGTCAGGGTGGAGAAACCTACAGAGATTGCCAGTTGTATATGAATGTGTTTATGAATTATGGCATTGAGATTAAAGTGCGAGAATTTGGGTTTAAGAATGTTTTAAAATATTTTGAAAATTTCAAAAATATATATTTGATATTTGGAGTTATTTAAAATTTGTTTTTATCAAACAGTCATCAAAACTATGATAATTATTAAAAGAGGCAAAAAGTTAAATTAAAAAAACATAAATAATAAATGGAAACCCGTTTAATTTTCAGAAAAAAAAACTAGATAAAAGAAAAATGTTATTTATGTTGCATATCAATAACAGTTTCACAGTTTTATTTTATGTCTCTAAATAAATTTTTTTATTTATTGAATATTTTAATTTCAACATTTAATTTTGATAATATTTAAATATTCAAAACTACATGCTGTTATGATATGCTTATTGGAAATAATGACCGAAAATAATGTTTATTGAAATTTTTTCACATCAAAAAATCAATGACTAGAATACATATACAAAAAAAAATGATAATGATTAAATTTGAGCGAAAAAATTAAACTCACAAGTAATCATTATTTATTTTGCTTTTATTTTTTCGCTCAAAATAAAACTCACTTTAAATTCATGGCTTTTGTGTAGGATTTTCACAAAGTATTTTTGCATATCCCTTTAAAAGAAACCCAGAGGACCCATAAAACGCAAAAACAAATCTTTAAAACAATTACGTAATCTTTTTTAAAAGTAAGTTTTATTTTAAACGAATAATTAAAAATCACAAATATTGATTACTTGTGAGTTTTATTTATTTCGCTCAAATTTAATCATTATCATTGAAGAAAATCCTTAAAAATCTTTAAATAATCATTACTATGTAATTTTTATAATAAAACTCATAATGATTACGGTCCCTGCTTATTTCTCAGCTCCAAAATGTTAATTTTTCATTAAAATCTCTTAATTAAATTTTTTGTACTGATCATTTTAATAATATTTAAATACTTTTGATTAATGGTTCTACTTGACTGCACATTCTGATTTGTCAAATCTTTTTGGAATGCGGCTCCAATAATATGCCCTTGCCCTGTCTCTCTTTTCTCTTTGTCTTTTCTATCTCTTTTAATTTGGGCCTTCTCTGCGCTTGCCTTTTGGCGTCTTGTTCGCGCCCAAGTGCCGACAAGTTGGGGCGTTACCAACAGCTACCTGATGATGCGGGGGATATCTGTGAGTTGTTGTTGTTGTTTTTTTTATAATTTATGATTGAGTCAGAGACCAAAGCAACAGGCTAAGCAATTCAGAACAGTTGGTTTAGCTAGCAGATACCCTGTAAATAGCTAAGACACAACAAAAATACACTTCTTTTCAGTTCTTAAACAAATTCCAAAGTGTTAGCTATGTTTACAGGGTATTTTAACTTATCAAAAGTAATTGCTAGGGTTTATAAACGCATTCTCATATCTATTTTGTGACTAATTGCGTTTGAATTGCCGTCAATCGCTTTGCATGTTGCACATAAATAAATTAATAGGCCATTTTGGGCTGTTTCAAAATCTAAAAAGGGGGCATTTTTTGGTACCCGCATCTGTGGCCAACTGTCGGCACATGAAAAGTAAACATTAGAGCACACAAACACAACAAACACACAAGACACAACCCCCAAAATAATATTGTTTAAATGCTGACTAAAGTGGCAACACACAGGAGCGGGTTAAGAGTTAAGAGAGAGAGAGAGAGACGGCGATCAATTGCCAATTGTCAATTCAGAGGCCGCGGGTGCCCGTAGATCCAAGAGAACAACAACAAAACTGCAGTTAACTAGAATGTGAGTCCCATATGTTTACTAATTAATTCATTGCTTAATTGTTGCTTTTATCAAATACAAATACGAGTAGAAGGAGAGCAGAGAGAGGGGGCGAGGGTGCGAAAGAGAGGTTGCGCTGTGTGTAGATCGCAAGTATTTTTTTTTTTAGTTGCGCCTTGAAAGAAATTTTCATTTCATAGTCGCTCATTGAAAATAATTAAAATTAATTAAGCCATTTTGTGCTTGCCTGCTGTTGCTACTGCTACTGCATTGGCTAACTGCTTGCCACACCCCTTACCCCCCCTTCTCTGCCCCCGCCTGCTGCGTATCTATAAATTTAAATCGCCTTTAATTGAGGCGACTTTTGGGTGACGGCGACTCTTTATTTTTGTGTTTTGTAGAAATTGTTGCTCAGGAATGTATTTATTTATTATTGTTGTTGTTGTTGTGCGCAATGTTTTAATTAATATTTAATTACATGGGCTTAAACTGACTGATTTGTTCAAAATGTTTATTGAGCGGCATAATCAAAAAAAAAAAAAAAAAAAATGAAGGAAAAATGTTGAAATACAACACGTGCAATGATTGATTGTCAGTTAATAATATTATTATTGTAGTTGTTGTTGTTATGGAACTCAACTTGATGTTTGGTTCTTTGTTGTCTGTGTCAGAGAAAAATAAAAAGACAGAGCGAGAAAGAGAAAAAGGGATAAAAAGGATGCCAATAGATAGAATGCATGCAGTGACTCATGACTGACTGACTGACTGATGGACTGACTGACTGACGGACTGACTGACACACATTGTCTATTGGCCAGTCTCACATTTCTTTACAATTTACATTTTGTTCACATTTAATTCGTTTTCCACTTCGCTCTTGAAGTTGTCGGAAAATCAACAATTTGAGTGATGGAACGAATTTGCATTCGACATTTTATGAGACAGAGACAGACACTGTAGAATAGAGAAAGAGGGAGAGAGTGTGTGGGTTGTCAGGTGATGAGAATGCCACAAATATTGTGTGTGTGCAACAACTAAATTCTGTTAATTACCATACTAAAAACACAATTAAATTGCGACTGCTTATAAAATTTAAAAATGGAATTTGCTTAAATCATCAGTTGAATTATAAAGAATTATGCAATTATTTGTCATTTTAATGACTTTATCATCTGAATGTCAATTTCAAGAAGCTGAATATTTATATAATTATAGCCATAATATTCTAGGCAATGTTCTCCATTTTCAATTTCAAATCAAAGATATTCCATTCAAGTATTAATTATTTCCATTCTAAGATGGCCAAGATGACAAATTCACAGATACATAGATACAAAGATACAAAGAGATGTCGAGCAAACAAAGATTTATGTGTATTCAGATATATGAATACATATTCATATGGCAATAACATATTCGTATTTATTTTTAATGTGCAATATGTCTTGCTTTCCTTTTTCTTTTTCTCTAGCTCTATCTCTATCTTATTTCTCACTTGATTGGGTGTGCGTGTGTGTGTGTGTGTGAGTGTGTTTGACTACTGACTACTTAATTTCCAAGTGCCATAAAAATGTGTTCGATTGCGATCAGTTTAAATGAATATCAAGAGAATCGAGAATCGAATGGAGAATTGAGAATCAAGAATCGGGAATTGAAAGCCCAGCGTATTTGGTGTTGAAAACTAAGTTGGCTTATTTATTGTGGATACATGCTTATAAATATTTAAAAAGCCTCAAATGAAATAAACAATTAGTATATTTATTGACACATTCACAAACAACAACTGAATAACTCATACAACAGTCATCTACATATATATGTATATAGATATATCTATCGCTTTATAGAGGAAGTACTTATGTATGTGCATAGATCAGACCCAAAGTGTTCATGTTGAAAGGTATTCGTAATATTTGCAAATTTATTTGTTATGACTTTGGATCCCTTTACACACAACACACACACATATTTGTGGCTATGAATCAGAAGGGTGTCATTTAAAAATTACATATTTGTCATTTCTTTGCTTAAAATTCTCAACTGGTTTAATTTGTGCCGTTTAGTTGTTAATTTGCCTATGATGAGCAAATTGTGCATTTATTTATAGAGCTGCAGAAACAAACATATGTTAAATATGGCAATTAATAAATAAAATGCGTCTATTTCGAATACCACCCCCTCCACCCCTTTAACCCTTTGTCGACCAATGGCACTTTGAGTGGCCGTTGATTTAAAACATACATTGCGGCTCTTTTAATAGTGGCGCATTTTTGTCGAATCCGAAGAAACATCGGCCACATTTCGTTGCCTTTTAATGAAAACAAAATTCAATCAAATTGGACCGAGGGGGGGAATTGAAATACCTCAAAAACAAATCGAATAACGAATACTTCAAAGGGGAAATTATGAATATGAAGATTGGGCATGTATGAGTGAATGATATTCATATATAGATTCAGATTCAAAGAGCGTACTCGTAAATAGTATGTGGTAGAAGTACAGAAAAAAAAAATATGATTTGTGTAAGTTTTTTTTTTTTTTTTGGCTGCGTTGTGATTAAGCACTTCAAGTGTAATTTGGTGCTGTAGTTGCCCTCACTTGTTATAGGGAGGGTAAAATACACACACACACACACACACACACACACCAACACACACACACACAAGACTATTAATAGAGCCCCAAGCAGATGATGTTGCCTAAACCATAACTAAAATCTTTATAGCTAAAGATATTTGTGAGATCTTCTGGCGACCGGCTGCTGTAATTCCTATAACAAATCCTATAACCATTACAATTCATATTCATATTCATATTCATATATTTACATTCATACATTCATACTACAACCGACAACAGCGACGGCTGCTGCTTAAAGTCAATTTTTGAATAATTATGAATCGTTTTTCAGTTGTTTCGCTTGTTTCGCTTTTGAGTTTGTTCTCTAATTATAACAACATCATAATCATAATCATAATCATAATAATTTCGAATGAGTTTTATTTTGGCCGCCTCTTCGTTCTGTGTGTTCTTAATGTGCCAAATATATTTCTATCTATAATCGTATTTCTATTGAGCTAAAATTTGCAAATATTTGTCCAATACACATGCAATTGGCGCGGATGGATTTATAATAAAGTTCAAAAAAATGATATATTGAAATTGGGTTTGAGAAAAATCACTTGTAAAATCTATGTCACAAGTGATAAATGATATTCAAAATTATTTCAAATACATTTTGTAAACTTTTTGGGAAACAGACTTCCCAAATTTGGCAAATTTGAAATTGTAATTTGAATTGCAAAGATTTATAATAAAGTTAAAAAATTACATATTGAAATGTGTTTTCGAAAAATCAAGAAAAATGAGGCGCATTGTAAATTCTATGTCACAAGTGATAAATGATATTAAAAATTAGTTGAAATACATTTTGTAAACTTTAAATCCTTGACTCTGTTTGCCAAATTTAAAATTGTAATTTGAATACCAGAGATTTATAATAATGTTCAAAAATTACATATTGAAATGGGTTTTAGAAAAATCAAGTAAAATGAGGCGAGTTGTAATATCTATGTCACAAATGATAAATGATATTCAAAATTATTTAAAATACATTTTGTAAACTTTTAGTCTATTTGCCATTGTAGTCTATTTGAAATTGTATTTTGAATTGCAGAGATTTATAATAATGTTCGAAAACTACATATTGAAATCGGTTTTAGAAAAATCAAGTAAAAATTATTTGAAATACATTTTGTGAACTTTAATTCCTTGAGTCTGTTTACCAAATTTGGCAAATTTGAAATTGGTTTCTGGCTCAGAGCGGAAGTTCTTTAGACGTCACTTGCACTTTATTTAATAATCATAATAATGATTGCGAATCTCAATACACATATGATACATGTACGAAAAAGTTAAATCACAGCTGCCATCTATGGTATTGGAAGCTTAATCAAAATCGCCGGAAATTATAAGATGCCAATAATAAAAAAATTAATATGCAAGAGATTAAAACGATTTATATGTACGCCATGGCGTTGAATGCGTGCGACTGCGCCATAAAATTGTTTATAATATAGCACAACTATAAACATACACACAAACACACATACATTTATAAAGAGAGAGACAGAGACAGGGAGACAGTAATACATATACTTTGGCTTGTTCAGTTAACACTTTGGTTTTAATGACTAAGACTAAGGAGCGCCCCGCGTGTGCTACAACAAAAAAATTGTTTTTTGTCAATAAAATAGAAATTAGCGACGCTGAATCACAAAAATTCTAGTTAGCCAAGATAGCAGTGCATAATTTAGATGATGTATACTTAAGTACAAAATATTCCCTATTTGGGTTTTGTCAAATTGTTGTATTTATTTACCATTTTGTTTGCTCGTTTTATCCACGTTTATAATCCCAGCAGTTTAGTTAATTGCAAGTGTTTATTATTTAATATATGTATTTATATACTTTTAAGATATTTCTTCACTTTTAGCACATATTTCAAATGTTTGCACGTTGTAGTTGCAAATTGATTTGGATTTCACGTTGTTTTTTATGTTTTCCTGTTTTTTTCTTTTAGCACTATTTCAAATTGTCTGTCCGTTTCGCGCGTGCCGAATAATAAGCGTTAAAGTTTGTATTAATTACAATTGCCGTCTTGTATTATCTGGATAACAACAATGATTTTATTATTTAGAGTTTTGAAGTAAAGCCGAAGCCGGAATGACGCTGCGCGCGCTCGTGTTCGCACTGCTGCACGTTTAGTCAATGACTAAAGGGCGGGCAATTCAAAATTTTTTAAAATTCATCAACGCTGCCAGCTGCGACTGCGACGGCAACGCCAACGTTGCGACGTCAACGCTAGCGTCGACAGCAGCAAACACACAACAAAAACCAAAAACTAATAAAATCAATTACAAACGCACACAAACACAGTCACACACAAGCGTTGCCGAAGACGTCGAACGACACCAACGACGAAACGAAGCAAAGAGCACGAACAAAAGCCGACGACGCGACGTGCTATACCCGAAGTTCTCATTCTCTGGAGCAACAACAAACAGATGTACTAGCAGCAGCAACAGCAGCAGCAGCGACAGCGGCAGCAAAGGAAACGGAGCATGGAACTAGAGCTGAGAGCGTGTCTCGTGCTTCTTACTTTATGTCAGTATTTGTATAATTGTTAATACTGCAAAAAAAGTATAGCTGCAATTGGAGAAGAGCTGGTAGTATAATTTTCCAGCGCAAATTTCTGATAAACATTTTTTCCTTCACATAATGCACAATTTACATACGAAATACATTGAGACACGAAATATCGAAAGGTAACTTTTGCGTATTGCGCGCTCATCTCTAAAGGGAACACACGTCTTATGTGCACAGAGAAACCACAAAGAGAACGTTTTGGCAAATGCGAAGGTTCTCTTCACTGTTGTGAGCTCTCTTGGCCGTTTGAATGTGGGCCAAAAGTAATGACAATAGCGGCAATTGTTTGGCTTGGACACTTTGAACGTACTTTTTTTTTTTGCACTGCCAAATGCGTCGCTTGATCCGCTGCCAACAATTGTCTCTCTTTTTCTCTCTTATGTACATATGTATGTAGGTATGTTGTGCTCTCGCAGGCGCTGAGTTACGAGGCTTGTGAGTGTGTGGGTGAATGAACGCTTGTATTGCTTGCCAAATGAGCCAAGCAAAACAAAAAGGCAAAAATATACAACTGTATATATAGATGTATGAATGTAGCAGGCGTTGCACCAACAGCAATGCTGTCTCCCGTTGTTCCCCCGCCCACACACACTTACATACATGCAAGAGAAATATGCAAACAATTTTTGCATTTATGGCACGGCAATGACGTTTGCTCTGTTGCTCTTGAAACGTTAAGAATTTAGTGCTGATCTCGTTTTACATTATTTACTTGTGGGAATAGATTTTCAAAATCACAGCTGCCCCAGCTGCACACAAATTTATAAAATTTACGTATTACGTTATAACGGATGTATGTATGTCTGTATGTAGCATAAGTTTGGGCGTTTTAGAGTGCGTTGCAAAACTCGTTGACACCCCTTGAATAAAATGTGTGCACTTTGTTGCCTTATCCAGTATCCTAAAATATAATCGCTGGCTACAAAATGTCCTCTTATTTTTTACTCACTCACATTTCAATTGTGAACCCTCATAAAGCGTACCGTTATTGCTACAGCACAGCAATCCATAATTACACAAAAGTCTAACATATATCGCATTTAAGCCGCAGCGCAGCGCATAAATCGCAATTAATCAAGTGCAAGCCAATGCCGTTAACTTCCCTCCCCTTCCCTCCCCGAACACCCTGTGACTGTGAATCGAAGTAGCAGCATTGGCAACAACCCTCCTTAGCTCAATCCAACAACAACAGCAACTACAACATGTACAAGTAAGAAAACTTTAGTCGAGAGTGCGCGACCATGAGATACCCTGCGTTTTATTTCTATATTTACTTTCTTTGCATTGAAAATATAAAATGTATTTATTTATATATTAAAGATATTTATACTACATGCATTTGCCCATTACATACATTTGCACACAATCATTATACCCTGTTTTGCTCATTTGCTATAAACTCAGGGTATAAAAAGTTCAACTGCTGCTGCTTTGAGCTCAACAACAATTACAACTGATGCTCTCTCACTCCTCCACTTGCACTTACTATCTGGCTCTCGCTCTGACTTACACTGGCATACGCATAACGAGAGCTACTAAAAATGTAATCATTATGCTTTATCGTAATAATCAGCAGCCGCAGCCAGGGCAACTTTTGCCCAACAGTCAGCAGACGGCGCACACATACACAGACATACACACACAGAAACCTACGCAGACATACAAACATAAGTACTACTACATAGCATAACAAACAGGCAAACAAACAAAACTAAATTACAACAATTCCAAAAATTTATAATTGTGCTGCGCACACAGTTAGAAATCTCAAACTACCACCAGCAAAGAGCATCAGCAGCAGCAGCAGTTGTAGCCCACCCTTTCCACCAATACTCTTTGCACTCTCCTTCCCCCCACTGCCCACTCCCTGTTTTACAAACACATTCTCAAGCTCATACTTCGGCCCTCAATCATCGTCCTCATCATCATCCTTTTTGGCGTTGCCTTCTTGCCTTACAATTCGCTATGCTGCCGCTGTCGCAGTCGCTGCCAAAGTCGCTGTCGCTGCCTTTGGTCGTCGCAACTAGCACACACACACACAGACACACAAAAAATGGCAGTTAAGTTAAAATGTACTTAGAGTTTAAGCGTAACCCCGAAATCCCGACCGAACCCAAACGAGATTGTGTGTTTTAAGCGTTTTAGTTGCCCGCTTGCACCCCTCGGCAAACGCTGGCAGCAGCGCCAGTGACAGCGATGACGACGGCGGCGACTGAGATGTCTGCGTTAGCGTTAGCGTTGCGTCGCTGCTGCTGCTGCTCAACTTTGGCAACGGCAACAGCAACAACAACAACAACAAGTATAAGCAAAAGAAGGCAGTCAGTCAGCCATCTTGTGCGGCGTTATTAAATTTTATACAAATACTAAAAATGAAATCAAAATTTTCTTATTACAATGACTATTTTCTCTTGAACAGCTGTGCGCCCGCCCGAGCAGCGACAATTGTTATAGGGTATGAGAGAGTGTGAGAGAGAGAGAGAGAGAGAGTTTGTGTCTTGTGCTATGGGAATGAACTTCAAATGGGTGAGCAAAAGGAATGGGTAGATTGGGGAACAACTTTTGCACCTCCCTTCTCCCTCCTTTGCCGTCTACGCTGTAAGTATGTTTGTCGAAATGAATTGTACTTATGCCATACTTATCGACTGCATTGTAAGGGATCCAACAAAGTTTTTTGGGTGTTGGCCCCAAAAATAAAAAATTTGTGTTGGCTGCTTGGTTTCATTTCAATTTCCCATGGCGATTGGAAGTCCTGCAAAAATATATATGTATGTATATAATATTTTGTGCATTTCCAAAGCTATTCAAAAATTTCTATGGCCCTAAATTCAATTATGAAATGTTGTAATTGTAATTGTTGTTGTTGTTGTTGTTGTAGACTGAACACGTTCCTTCCACTCACTTCCTGCTGCTGCCGTTGCACGTCAAAACAACTAAATAAATGAATTCCCATTAAAATAGATTCTACCTGTTTTAGATAAGCAACTCATACCTCTATCTCGTACCTATCGATATTTACCTCTGACTACCTGTAAGACATACTTAAAATTTAAATTAAACATCACAGGAAAGCAAAGGAAAGACAAGAGAGCAGAGCCTAAACAAATTCTGATAAGCACTCGGTTCAGATAGTCCACAGGACAAGTGATGAATAATACCAATCACGTACCCAAGTCCAAGTCTCTGTAGGTTTCGGGCCACCTCGAAACATCGACATCGCTCAGCCTAATCAAAAGAGCATTGTAAACTAAGCCAAGACAAGACAAGATACAAGAGACAAGAGAAGAGAGGACAGACAGCACAGGAATTCTAAAGGATCATCAAGCGAGTTCATAGGAAAGAAAGAGAGCGCATGACATACAAGTAAATAGCATCAAGTCTGATAGACGAATGCAATACCCTTTTAAACAGTTGAGCAAGTAAAAAAACTATAAAAGCTAATTATTTAAATGAAAGATGTCTTTATTTCAAAGATCTTCACAAAATATTAATAAGGACTTCAAAAACTGAATATTTAGCTGAAAAATCAGATATATTATAGCAGACTATGGCCAGACATTGGAAAGAACTAGTAACGAAATATTTAAATAAAAGATATTTTTATCTGGCAGATTTTTTTCAAAAGGGCTACATATTTTTTCATTATATCCGGAATTTAAACGACTTAATAAAGAGACTGTTAAAACAAAATACTTATAAAAGCGTTAGTTAACTGAAAGATCTTTTCAGGACATGATTTTAAAAACCGTTTTTGAGCGACTGTTAATCATTCGATTCAATAAACCTTATGTTTTTATTTTTGTGAAAGTTTAAAATGAAATCAAATCAAAGTTTGTTTCAATAGAGAAAACTTTGATTAAAAATATTTTCTTACTCTGTGCGAATTTAGAAGCTGAGTTTTGTCGCTTGATATATTGTTTTTACGGGGTATACATAAAACAGTTTGGGACAGTAAAAAAGACTCTAGAAAAAATAATATTCAATTGAAATATTTGTTAATTTGAAATATATCTTTGCAGAATATACCTTAGTACATTCATCATACCCGGCATAGTCAGTTTAGGGGGTATAAAACAGCTTAGTGCTGTGTCCGGCCATATGGAAAATGCGTAATCTCACACCAACGCCGCAGACAAGAACAACAAATTAAGTGCCAATGCAAGGCACACACACACATAGACACACACACACACACGCTCGCACACACACCTAGGTATACAAATATCAATCTATAGGTATGTCTATCTATGAAATGAAAACATTTTTCATGCGCAAGCGCAAAGACTGACGAGAAACGAGACGAAAGGCAAAAGACAGGCGGACAATTAGTTCAGACAGGCTTCCATCTCGACATCGACATCGACTTCGGTTTTTGGTCTGAGTCTTGTGTTAAAAGGTCAGCATTGCGGCTAAGAGTAAAACTCGTATATATGCCAAGACATGTCAGGGTTCCAATGCCGGACCCTGTTCTTTGATAGCGTTGATCTATTGTGTGTGCATTGCTTTTTACATTTTATACGCATGCTTCTCTCTCTCTCTATCTATCTATCTTTTCTTTCATTATGCTCTATGTTTTTTTTCTTTCTTTCTTTTCTTCACAATCTTTTTTTTAGTGCCCAACGACTAGGTTCGTCAAAATGATTGATTTGTAGGTGATGAATTACAACAACAGCAGTTTCAGTCTAAGCCTGGGTTAGTTAAGAGCATACATATCTTTTATAATATATATAGATGTGTGTGTGTGTGTGTGAAAGGTACGACATAGTGAGGATTAAATACGAAATTCCATTTAAAAATCTTTCATTGTTCGCTTATTGCTCTTTTTAGGGGTGCAGCTTACCATGTATAGAATTTTTACAGATAAAACTGATATCGAAGCTGGAAAATTAATTATCATAGTAGAGAATAGGACAGCATTAAAAGTCATCTGTGAGATGCCGAAGGGTGGATGCATTTATTGCTACATAGTAGGTACAGTTTAGAATTTACAAAAAAAAATACACAAAAAAAAAGTGTGTGAAAAAAGCGAATCAATTAACTGAGGATAAAAAGAAAAACAATATATTATCATAAATATCTCCAAAAAGTATCTTAATATGATCCTTTGTATAATACTGGGAAAATAACTTAAATATAAGATATAACTAAATTCGCTATCAAATCGAACGACATACACAAATTTAAACTAAAACACAACAAAGTATCTTAATTTGGATTCTCAATATTGCATCATCTACACATGTTCACAGCAAATTATTAATGATCTAAGTATTTGTATAGCGTAAGCAAATTCCTCAGAATTTAGTTCAGTGAAATATAAACGACAAATTCAAATAAATTGGATTTAGCTGACTAATCAACAAGTTAGCTGAACCATCTGTGCTTAATGCTCAACAAGAAACTCACAAATGTTATTTATCTAAATTTCAAGTAATTGTATTTATTCAAAATGCAATTTTTCGGTTTTTTTTTCCTTCTGCCAGTGATGCGAATTCGTGCGTAACAACATAATCTGCCAATATGATAATTTTGCTTTTACCACGCCCCCTTTTTCTTTTTCTTTATTCGCACATTATATTTCAGCACTTTAATGCGACGTTATATTAATGGAAAATTGAAGCTGG
The DNA here is from genome assembly GCA_037043435.1 of Drosophila suboccidentalis. Lineage (NCBI taxonomy): Eukaryota > Metazoa > Arthropoda > Insecta > Diptera > Drosophilidae > Drosophila > Drosophila suboccidentalis. The sequence continues at coordinate 105,118 of JBAMBK010001487.1, forward strand.
GAGCAACCCCTGGGCCGTACTACCCTCAGAAAAACCAGGTCGAGGGTGCGTTTTAGAACAGAGTCTAAGCATCAGTTAACCTATTGATAAGTCTTACTATGGCCAGAAAGTTGAGAGCAAAGTTTAATGCCAAAGGGACACGGGAAATGGAAGGAAAAGGAATGGGAAAAACGAAGTGAAAAGCGAACCATATTGCCACAAAATGCGCAAAAGAATCAAATTGTAGACAATAAAAGCGAATCGCATCTATAAAACAATACTCGACACACAGACAAAAGGGCTCGGTCCCCCTCCCCCTTCCTACCACCGAAAAGTTGTGCGAACGTTTTCACCAAATTTTGAATTCAAATTCAAACTGAGAGTTCAGCTAATGGCTGCGTAATCAAAAACTTGCTCATTAATATTATTTTTGCTGCTGCCGCCTCATTGTTAAAGGCAGTTCAAAAGTATCTGTAGCCGTAAATGTATCTGTATCTGTATCTGTGTATGTATTATGATTATTGCTTTGAATATCCCTCAGAGGCAGCAAAAGTTCCCCCTTTTTTTTCTGGTTTGCATCGCATTTGACGTTACGTATTCCATATCTCAGGGTAAACATCTACAGACCGTCGGCCTCGACTTCAACTCCCTGCCACCCTGTATCTGTATCTGCCACTAAAAGTATCTTTTGAGCGTTTTTCTAAAATGTAAATACTTTTGCCTAACTTTAGAGCGTCTGTGCGATTTTGAAATCGCTCAATCAGCGTCGTCCGTCGCCACAAAAGGGGATATTTAAATACGACGACGACGACGACGCTTTCAACAGTTGCTGCCGATTTGAATTTCAAATATGTACAGTTGCCGTTAATCTAGATACGGATAGCGCACACACATATTTGACTTGACATATTCTATGACGCCTTTCATAACTCTACCCTCCCGATTGGCATCGCTAGAACGAACGTGAACTCCATTCATTCCATTCCATTCGATTCTACCCCTGAAGCTCTCGATAAACAATGCAAAACTTTGTGCAGTCGGAAAGTGAATTCCATTTTAGTTGAAGCGACGTTTTAATTTGCTTAAAATCACGAGGGTTAATCAAGAAATACATTCCTTTTGCATATGCTGACTTGACTTGCGATCTAAGCCTAATGTCGTCTTTAAGACGCTAGAACCAGTTGGGAATTCTAAGTCGCAAAAGTGACAAAATAGATGTAAAGACCTCGAGCCAACTAAATTCACCTACAAACAAGTAGAAACGTCGCTAAAAAACGAAATCCATTTATAATTGTATATTTTTATTATGTTTTAAAAAAAATTTAAAATGCAGAGCGAATTTTAAGTCCAAACCATGATCAAATTTACATTCCGCATGGAAATCGGATGAGTTTTGATGATAATCGACCTAGAAACCTTACAAGTCAAAATTTACACTAGAATTAATTTAATTTAATTAATTTAATTTACAATTACGTTTTAAATTTTAAATTCTTTTCTACAACTCGATTCATTTTTTTTTCAATTCTTGCAATTTGATATTAAACTCGATTTACTGTTACGATTTACACCACCAAACTACATCATAAACAGCCCTCGTAGTGCGCCGCACTTGTAATTTAAACACTTCCCAAGGGGGTTGCATTATTAGTTGTCAAAATTGTAAGCAAACTCTAAAATCGAGGGTGACTGACAGATTCAGATTCGTAAAATCTCAAGTTCAGCACCTGTTTGTCTTTTCTTTACATTTTATTTTTGACAATGCTCTAGTGAAATTCGAGATGTTAGGATGACAGAAATCTGTAGCTGAAACTAAAGTAACGCAAATCCGCAGAGAACGGCAGACAAAAGATGAATTCATAGATTTTTGCATCTATGGCCTTAAGGGTGCAGCTGGCTATGAATTTGCCAAAAAAATAAAAATAAAAGGTAAGCCAAAAACCAGCTTCTAAACATAGATAAACGCACACACATCTGCAGTTCTAGATACAGATACAGATACAAAGGAATTTAGTTTTTCTTAAAATTGTATTCCATTTGTTTACCGACAGACATTTGCTATAAGGTATGGCTGGAAACCAACTTTGTCGGTTCTGTTTGGTTCTATTCTACTATTTGGTATGCTCTTGGCATTAGACGCTGTTATTATATGCGCCCCTTTTCAAACGAGGAAGCCATTAAAAAAAAAAAAATAAATAAAAAGGATAACGTGTTCTTAGGCATTGTTTGCACAAGACGCAAAAATTGTATGTCGTACCAGCTGAAATTTCAGGTAGTCAACGTTGGTTTTTGCGTTTTGCAATGGATTCAAGATTTTATATACGATTTGCCGTTTCTGGATTTATGGCGTTGTTGGGTTTTTCATTTTGATTTCGATTTCGGTATCGACATTTTGATGGTATTGTTATTTGATATGTTTATCTGTGCATCTCTATGGAAATTGCCTTAGGCGGAAGTCTACAAAGAAAAGAGCGACAGTTTCAGAGTATCTTTTAGTATAATAAGTGTGTATCTTATGGTTTGAGTTTACAATTGCTGGTCAAATTGCAAGTTTATAAAGCAAAGATTGAATTAAATAAATATTTCATATTATTAGAATTTTATTTTTACATCATATCCTTTAGTCGAGTTCAACGTTCGTGTTAAATCTTGACAAAATCAAACTCGAAACAATTATCTAAATGAAATATAAAATCCCAGAAATACTTAATTAAATAGATACATTTTATTTTTATTTTATATCATAAGAATCCAAATTTTGATAATAAAATAAAGTGAAGTTAACTAATTAAAAATTTAAATTCAATTGCTCAAATTTTTTGATAATGAAAATAATCACTTTTGTTTAACAGTTTTTATTGTAAACCTGTTTAAATAAAATATACAAATTTTTTATGAAAAAAAAATTGTATTGTAAAAATAAAGCTTTTAAGTTTTAGGTAGTTATTTATTTATTAAATTTTATCAACATACTAGACATAAACAGTTATCTGTTTAATATATTTTGTTCTTCATCGGCATTCATGCAACTCGTTTTCTGTTTTTTTTTTTTTGTTGTTTGTTGCTCGTTCAACATGTGTCACACAATGTTGCCGCAGCCGGCGTTGCCAACTGTTGAGGCCAATGTTGTTTTTGCTGTTGTTCTGCTGTTGCTCTTATCATCATCATCATCATCATCACCATCACATCATCGTCGTCATCCGCATCGTCGTCAGTAGGGCAATGTTGTTGTGACATGCCACAACACCTAAAGCATTCCCGTGTCCGTGTTCCTGTCTGTCCCCTCTCTTTGCCTCTCCATTATGTTGCATATTTAGTGGCATTTCCCCTTCTACTTCTTCATCTTCTTCTCCTTCTGCTTGTTGTTCATTGTCCTGACCTATGACAGCAACACTGTCCTGCACTGACGTGCCGACCGAGCTGTGCACATGTTGCGAAATGTGTGCGTGTGTGTACACCACAGAGAAAACCGAAAGCCAAAACAGAATGAGCAACAGCAAAAGAGAGCAACAAGAACAACAACAACAAACAGGCTGTCCTTACTCAGCCTGCGTGCTCTCTTCTCACCTTCTCACCTTGATGGCAACCCACAGTTTCGCTCCCAGCATGTGTTTTTTGGCCTTGCTCTTTGCCTCTGCTTCGCAGTCTCTGTCGCTGCTCGCGTCGACAGCGGCTGTTGTCCTTTTGCAAGCGGCGGCGCGTGTCGATGTGTGCGTGTGTGCGTTGCGTGTGTGTTCCTCAACAGGTGTCGGTCGTCTGGTGTGTTGTGTGCCACATGTGGCATGTGTCGGTGTCGAATCGATGTTTTGACTGCGTGTCCTTGCCTTTCATTCATTCATTCGTACACATTCATGCCTAAGAAACGATAAAAACTCAACAAGAGCTTTTACTTTTTGCATTTGCACAAATAGAGAGGCACAGTGAGAGAGAGGGAGAGAGCTTCATTTAAGTTTTAGTCTCACAGTTCAACAGAAATTTCAACTTGAATTAATAAAAGCCAATGGAAAAGCACCAAAGACAGAAACAACAACAACAGCAATAATAATAAGAATGAAAACAACAAATAAAATCAAAATGGGCGCAAGAATAATGGAAAAAGTAACTGCTCAACAAGTCAGGCAACTTTGAGGCTCTATGTACACACAAACATGCACACTAATATAATATGTAGGTATATGTATGTATAGTATGTATGTAAGTATATACATTTACATATTAAGTGCCATTGGAGTGCGGCAAAGAGAATCGAAGAAGTGAAGCGAGAGAGCAAAGACAAATTGTTTTCAAACGTCGTAATCAAGAAATGATTTCTTAAAATATGCGTCTACTTTTTCAGTTCGGATTATTACAACAACAACAACAACAACAACAACGACGACAATGACGAAGACCAAAAACAACAACAACAATGACGACAGTTGTTGGCATTTCACAAATACATTTACAGTTCACAAGAAAGCAGCGCAAAAGGGATGCAAATACTTGTTACTAGTGATGTGCCAGTGACACGATGTTGAAAAGAAAGAGCACGACATACAGTTGGTATTATTTGAAATACTTTTTCAATCAACTAAAATAAACTTTTTATGAAAAAATAAGATACAAATTAAAAATTCAAGAAAAACAATAAATTATGTCAATTTTTTAAAGTTTTATCTGAATTTAATCGAAAATAAAATAGAAATATTCACGCGTCCATCTCTAAAACAATATAATATAGTTTGCTAGATGGAATCACTATGAAAAGGAGTTGAACTGATTCTATTTATTTCCAACTGTGTGTGTGTGTGTGTGTTCGAGACTTTTTGTCTGTTCAACAAATTCACAGCGCTGAGGGCACAAAGTACAGTTGATGCAACCAACCGCAAAAGATACTTGAACCAAATTGAGGCGTCGCATTGTGTTTAGATAACTCTAATGGAAATTAATAGAATAGCATACACAAAATATACACATACACTCTTATATAGATAGATATCTACAAATATATATAAATTTATGATTTAATTACATGCGCTTCAAGTGTCGCGTTCGTTGCGCATCTTTCAGATACATTTGCTAATGGCTTTTGTTTATTTGACGAAAGGGCAGCTGCTTTGGCTGCTTCTGCCTGCAGATCGCATCGGTTCGGTTCGGATCGGATTGATTGGTGTAATGTTGTGCCCCGCTGCGATTGCTCAAAAAACCGCTCAAAAAACTTGAAGCGCGCACTTGAGGGGCAGCAACAAATTGTCACATTTCAATGGCCCTTCAATGTGCTCCATTTTTATATGCGCGTATTGAATACTTTTTGCCTTGCCTCACTTTTTGCCCCATCTGGGGCAGCGTGTTCAATTTCAGCACTCCAAAAAAAAAAAAATAGACGAGACATAAAATAAAAACTCAAAGCAATCAATGAATATGATACATTAATATTATGAAGATTTTTTTTAAACTTGCCTTCATTGATTTCTCAACCAAATGCAAGTGAAAAGAGCTCACATAAAAATTAATAAGCCAACTAGTCAGCGTCTTAATCTGAAACCGTAGCTTAAGCCACTAATTCAGTAAAAACTAAATTAATTACCTATTTGACAAATCAAAAAAATTGTAATTTATTAAGATAATAATGCAGATAAAACTCAAACTAATTTCAAAACTTTTTAGTTAAAAAATTTTCAAATTCTGATCATTCACTTAAAATATTTTTGCTTAGAGCTGCTTGATTTAAATCTTATACAACATAACAATGGTATAAATTAATTACAAATCCTTAGCAATGATTTCGGATATAAATATACAGTGCCGGACAAAGAAAACCGGACACCATAAAAGAGTGTTTTTTGGAGTTTTCTAAAAAAGTTTATTTATTCGGCCATGGGCAAAACGTAGGTGGCCTAGGGACCGTTTGAATAATACAAAAATTTCCTTAACCCATTGAAATTTTCGAATTTGAAAAAAAGTCTACTTTCAAAACTTTTTTCCTAGGGCTCAAACCATCAAACCAAAAAACCATTCTCTAAACAATTTTAATAGTGAATGCAAAAAGAAATTTTCAAAAATCTCTTTGCTAGTATTTTTTATATTTTTTTAAAAATGGCAAAATAGACACTTTTTCCTCACTTTTTCCTTTTCATACAGAAAATGCCATTTTTGCATTTTCAAAAAATTTTGAAAAATACTAGCAAAGAGATTTTTGAAATTTTTTTTGATTGCAGTCACTAATAGAATTGATTACAGAAACTTTTTGCATCAAAACTTTTTTTTGAAAACATCTAGGGTAAAAGTTGAAAAAGTGAGCTTATGCGGATTATTTTCGTTATTCTTTGAAAATCTAAGAATTCGTCATATTTATTAATGTTGCTTTACTCCTATTTGTTAACAATGAAATGATAAAAGCTAAAAATAAAATAGATAAATAGATTTCCTAGTATGGTTTTGTTTTTATGAATGATAAAAGTCAGTATTGTGAACATGTACTCACTTTTGCTCCCCACTATAATATTTTATAACTAACATTTCAAATGGAAGCTAAAGCTGATTGTGAATATATACATAGATACAGTAACTGTCTCCTTCTTCCTTTCGACAATTGTTACAATTTTATGTAAATGTGTGTAGTATCATTAGCTGGATTTGTGGGTTACTGCGCTGACGGGGGTTGAGGAAACATTTATTTATGGTGCTGACAAGAAACAATAGGCCAAAAAGGTCGACTTGTAGGTGGAGTAATGGGCGTGTTAACGCCTCCTCCGACAACCCAAAAACCATGCCCAATTTATAATAGCGTCCCTGATTGAGCTGTGTTGCTAAAAGGAACTTAACCATTTCCGGGGGTGAAGACAGTGACAGAGAGGGGGAGAAGGTAAAAGAGAGAGAGAGGGTGTTAGAATTGCCTCAAGTTAAAAAGCGCGAATCAAAATGGTTTTTGTTAAACAAACGTATGAAAAATAACACAAAAACCAACAACAACAATAAATACACTAAGCAAATTATCAGACAGACTTGGGTGGAGCCAAAAGTGTATGTGTGTGCGTGTGTGTGTTAGTATCTATGTGTGTGTATACATACATATATATCGTATAACGTATGTGCTAACTGGTTTCTAAAGTAAACAACGTTTAAATTAGCGAATAAAAATGTATTATTAATGCGAATACATGTTTATAAGAGCACACACACACACACACACACACACAGTTGCCAATACACACATAAACACACACAGCCAGAACAAAACTGACAAAAGAAGCAAAACTGATGAGAGCAAGCGAGAAAAACGATTTCAATTGTTGTTGCTCTTCTTATTGTTGTTGCTTTTATTGTTATTTAAACAAATAAGAAGAAGTAGAAATAAAGAAAAAAGTATTTACTATATGGCGACGTCTATAGCTTAAGGCGGAGCAAAGCAAACCGAACTGAAAGTCGAAAAAACAAAAGTCGCATTTACTTATCTTAAAATTAAATTAATAAATTAGAAATGGGAATTCGAATTGAAATTGCGGGAATAAACTCAAAACTCAAAACATGCTACGATAAATGCGGATTATGTGAATGGGTTGGGTGTATAGTGTGTGTTTATTTATTTATTTGCCGATAACGTTTTTTTTATTTATGCATTTTTTATTTAATGGCTATATAATCACGTAGTCAAAGGCAAAGGCGCAAATACACATATGTATATACATAGACCCTATTTAAATTGTATATTAGACGAAACTCAAAGCTGTGACTGCTCCAAAAAATATATATTGTATAAAACACAAAAACAAGTTTTGGGGAGAGCTACATTTTAATTTCAATTGACGCACATAACATTTGCCTATAGCCCAAGCACGTAGAGACATACAAAAAAAAATGTATCTCGCAGATACCAAAGACCAAATGACAACCCAGCAGAACTATTAAAAGATTCTATGCTACAGTCGTACTTCCCTAGCTCGAATCACCCTTATCCAAAGAAAAGGTTCGAGTTCTGGAGATATTCGACTTATAGAGTTATTTTTCTTAAGTTTATTAATTTTACTGCTACTCATTTAGCTCGAATTAGACAGAAATTCGAGTTATAGAAGTTTGAGTTATGGAAGTTCAACTGTATTTACATCAAAATATCTTGTAATTAGTTAACTGAGACCATAACTAGACATTTGAAAGATGGACTTAATTTGTATCATATATTATTTGAAATTATTCCAAAAGCACATGCATTTTCAGCGGATAGTAAGGTTAAATGGCAGTGCAATATACAAAAAAAGCTAAATTTCGTAATGTAAATATTTTATTATCTTTATATGTTTGAAAATATCAAAATCTATTATGAAAAATAAATAAAATTATATATGCTTTTAATATGGTGTTAATATGTTTTTTAGTGTCACTTTTCCATGTGCTGATTGAAATATGCTGCCAGGCACTGTATGTATCTCAGTGTATGGAATGTGACAATGTAAATTTCAAAGTGTGATATTAACATGTCAGTTCTTATGGTTAACATGTTGCAGTACATTTTCACCTGGGTACTTTTAAAGTTGTAGGTACCGCACACACACACACACACACACATAAACACACACACAGATACCTGAGGCGGCCACAACGTTGCGCATACTTAACGCAGTCAAGTGACAATAATTGAATTCATTATGGGCCAAAAACGATTGTGACAATAGCGAACCAGTTGTATAGTTGGATATTAGCTGATATGTTGGCTAGAGGATTAACAATGGCGGGTTAATTAACCTGATGGTTACGTTGGCCTTGAAGACCAGCAAAAAAAAAACAAAAAACAAAAAAAAATAGAGAATAAGACACAAGACACGGCAACACAGAAAATGTCTACACGGCTTTTAAGTAGTTTTCGGCATAGTTTAAGTTCTGGTACCATTTTTATTTTGGGTACGTGTGCGTTTTACTTATGAGGTAACCCCTTTCCTTAAACATAGGTTGTTGGTAGTTGACTGTAGTGTGGCCATAAAATGTTGTTATATTGACATGATCTGCGCGTAAGTTGTTCGCCGCTTCGAACGCGTCTTGCAAAAATCTTTATCAACGCCATTCGCAACGGGGGTCAACAAACCTGCGCCGACAACAACACTCCGTGTGACAACTTTGGTTTATCAGATAATGAGACAAATACGAGTACAACAACAAGAACAACAACAGCAACGATACCGGCAACTACAACTGGTAAATTGTGACTCAAGACCCATAAAACTTGACGCTAACTTAACGGTATTAATGCCATTATAAAGCCATTTACCAGGTTCTGATTTATTTGACAAACTTAGATTTTGAAATTTGCTTTTAGAATTCTACTTAAAATACATTTACATGCTATTTGTTCTAAGATACTTTATACATCTTTCTTTCTATTCTATCAAATTAAAATATTTCCTAAGAAAAACTCAGCTTAATTGATTATAATGTATATTAAAGTTAACTATATAATATTTACCAAAAAATAAATTATATATTTTAAAAAGAAACTTAAGCTTTTAAAAAGAAACAACAAAAAAATGCAATTCGAATAAGGAATCCTGTTAAAAATGATAATTAAACTCATAGCATACTTTTAAGAGTTGAAAAAATAAAAAAAAAATCTATAAATAAAATATTAAATGCATAAAAATTTGTTAAAAATTAAACAAAATTATTCTGATCAAAGAATAGAGTTGATTTTTAAATGCTGAAATGAATGTTGTTAAAAACAATACATAAATATGTAGTAGAATAATTAATAGTAATTATTAAATTTAAAAAAAGCTTCGAAACTTACCATGTAAACAAAACTTTAAGTGAACGACCTTTTCGCTTTAATTAAATTTGCATTCGTTGAAGCCTTTTACAAATAGTATAACTTTCTTTTCTTATTAAATGCAAGTGCTATTGTCGTATTTATATTTATTATCGCTGTTGCCACAAATAGTTGCACTTGTGAGTCAAATCAAATACGCTTGGAAATGGCCAAGAGTTAAGAACACAACAGAAAACCGAAAGAAACCAAACACAACGCGTCAAAATAGAGCGATAAACAAAGTAAACAAAAATATAAACATGTGCACAAGGAAAGAGTGCAAGAGACTGTGACTAAGTATGTATTTAGTTGTAACGACTAAATGAAAATTTGCGCGCTAGGACAACTTAACCAGAGGCGGCCGAAACTGCACTGACTGTGGCAAAATTGGCCCCGACTCCGAGCCCGTTAGCGTCGACGGACGGACGGAGACGGCGACGGAGACGGCGACGGAGACGTAAACGCAGTCGAAGACAGAGACAGAGAACGAACCAGAGATTCTGATTCCGAGTGCTAAAAGAGAGAGAGCGCGCGCGGAGAGAGCGCCGGAATCGGAATCATCGGGCAAATAAGCGATACATAAATACATACATACATACATAAATAATAATAAATAGTATTCACTTACATATCTCAAATCAAAAAGCAACCGAAAACTTGGCTAAACAAAGTGCATAAACAAAACTCATTGCGGCTTTTGCTTTTTACTCTTTTCCATATTTATTTACTGTAATTCTCTTCTTTATTTCATTTTCCTTTTTCTTTCTTTTATTTATATTTTTTTTTCTATGCATTTGATGAAAATTTGCTGACAATTGCAATAGAATTTTTGTTTTTATTTTTTGTTGTCGCTTTGCTTTCGTTTGTTTTGTGCTTTATTTAGTTCTCATTTCGCGCTTAACTGTTGCGGCAATGCAGCCGAAGTGGGAGAGGGAGAGGGACGGAGATGGTGATGGAGACGTAGCCGGGTTCGAGCCGGGACGAGGGAGGAGAGAAGACGCCAAAGGCGAAGGCGGCATGTGGGTCTTATTTCAATTTACAACCAAGTGACGAAGTATCACAATTCAATGTTTAAAGTTTTTATCACGTTGTGGACGCCAGCGCCACACACACACACATACCACACACACACCGTACTAGCATACTAAAAAATAAGAGCGCTCCAATTAAGTTAAAGCTCGACGACAAACTACCCTGCATCAGCATTAAATTAAAGTAAAAAGTCGGATAAAGTAATTTGACAACACTAAAGTTAAATCTACTACTATCTTGAATTTACTTTATGTAAAGTTTGGCATCAATGGAAAGGTCATTTAAAATGTTTTTCAAAAATCTCTTCGCTAGTATTCTTTAAGATTTTTTGAAAATTGCTAAAATCGACAAAAAATCATTAAAAATACTAGCGAAGAGATTTTTAAAAAAAAAGTTTGCAGTCACTATTAAAATTGTTTAGAGAAACTTTTTGGATCATTGGTTTAAGGAAAGTTTTGTATCATTCAAGCGGAATTTAAAAGACCTTTCCAAACTTTACATAAAGTAAGTTCAAATTATGAGTAGATTAACTTAAGTTTTATTTAAATACAGTCGAACTTCCCTAACTCGAACTTCCCTAAATCGAATTTTCTCTAACTCGAACAAAATCGAGTGGCAATAGCATTTACTGAGCAAATTTCATACAAATCTACTTCCCTAACTCGAACTTCCATAAGTCGAATTTCTCCGTAACTCGAACAAAAATATTGGCCCGTGCTTCTGTAAGTCGAATTTTTCGCGAAAATCTCCAATAAAGTTTGAATTTCTTTTTCGTTTCTGTTATATGCTTTTGTTACGGGCTCGTTTGGATACGTAATATTGATGTACATTAACATATCGAGCCCTATTTGCGACAATAACGTATGCGCCAAAACGCAATTTTACAGGAGAAAGGTTTTTAGGTTTCGTTAAGTTGATTTCTTCATGTTATTTGTCGCTTACGTTATATTTGACAGGCCAATATCTCCGGAAATATAAACAATTAAAGTTTAATATTTTTAGTGTAGATACTATTAATATTAATGAACACATTTGCATTAAAAAAAAATTTCGGAAAATGGCGCATACGTTATTGTCGCAAATAGGGGTCGATATGTAGATGTAATATGATAGAATATTGCATCAACAATTATTTAGGCTTGTGAAATTGCTATAGGAAAGATGTTCGAAATGTACTTCTTTGTCAGCGCATCAGTGTACTAAAATGTTTAAAAATGTGTAAAAAAATATTCAAACTTATTAGTAGTTAAGGAATTTGAAAGTAGACCAAATAAATTAATGTGGCTTAAAATGTGGTATCTCAGCAAAAACATTTTTCATTATATTAAAAAATGAAATATTAATTATGATGACATTTGAATCGGGAACTTCTTTTGGATACAGCAAAAGAACGAAGAAACCAATTTTTGAGAATATTAAGAAGTCATGAACAAACTTGAATCCTTTTTTGTTCAAAATAACAAGAAAAATTTGCAATTTGGAATGTATTTATGATTGAATGCATTTGTAGTTTCTTTTAAAAAACTAAAAAAAAAAAATTCCCTAACTCGAAGTCTCCCTATCTCGAACTTTTTTCTTGGATAATGGTGATTCGAGTTAGGGAAGTTCGACTTTATATATATACATATTTTTTGCAGTTAGTCAATTTTTTCAAAATTTTTATATTTAATATTCAAATTTAGACCGAACATTTTTAGTCGTGTTTAAATTTAAAAGGTGTAAATTCCTTTGAGCTCTTTATAAGACTTTTAAACCGTTTGGTAAGTGAATTTTAATTTATTTTATTTATTTTTATATTGTAAATTTCTATTTTTTGATCTAATTTTTTTTTAAAAGTAAATTAAATTTAATAACATTTTTTTCACACAACTAATTTATATGTTTATGTTATATATTATGACCATTAGTTAATTTTAATTTATTCAAATAAATAATTGCTAAATAACTAAATATCATATCTATCATATCCTGCTTACCATTTGGATACAGGGTATCACAAGCAAATGGAGCGTCTAGCGGTTTGGGGGCTCGCATTGGAGCATATGCAAAATGTTTCATATGTATGTGTGTGTTTGTGAGCGGGACTTGGCTGACACAGTATGGTTAATATGGCGCGACAGTCGTTCGTTGGATCGTTCGCTTAGTCAGCCCGATCTGGCACTAACTATTTAGTAAGCAACTGAAATAGTAGCACCCGTGTTAGTATCGTTTAATGAAATACAAAAAAAAAAAATTGCATTCTACTGACATAAATACATACAGACAAACAAACAAACATATGTAAGTACACAAGTTGCACTGCATTTGAACATGAGTATGACTATGACTCTGACTGTGTGTGTGTGTGTGTGAGAATGGGCATGCAAGAAGCAGAGAACGACGTCAGCGTAAACTGATTACCCTCCCCCCTTCTCGATCTATGGAGCACGTACACACACACACACACATACATATTTACATAGCGTTTACTTTGGATTGGCTGTCGTCTTCTATGGGAACCTTCGTTTGGGTGTTTGGCTTACAACGTCATATTTTGAAACGATTCATTTCGCGGGTAGCAAGTACAAAACTAAATGGTGTTGCATGGCCAGCACTCGTATTATACACAATACAGTTAGTCCAGTAATTGCTTTGACAATTTAATTTGTAAAAATATATAAATCTTCAATTCTTTTAGTCTAGTTATTATTATTATTTACCGTTCGTATAGTATTTAAAACAAGTTAAAATAATTAAATCATAACATGCATTCCATTGTTTAAACAATTACCAAACAAACTGTATTGAAGTATATAGGAAGTCACAAGTTAAGTTTTGAATTACAGAATCGGTTTCTACATATTATGTATGTACATATGTATGTATGTATTAATATGAAACTGTTTGCATCATGTGTTATCGATATTTGTTAGTTGTTCATAACTGATTGCCAATTAATTAAAGCTAAGTGTTGCGACCAGTGATGCCAAATATTTTTCGGAAAAAAAAAGACAAATCGGCCAAAGAAAACAGGGAAAAAAGGCTGATAAACTAAAATAAAAGACGTTTTTTCCCATTTTTTTTTTATTTGAAAAGTTTTAAGCATCTTCAATGATTCTTTTTCGGCATTTTCTCTGTCATTGAACTTCGCCCATCTTTAGGTATTTGCCAGGCAATTTACTGAAAAAAAAAGATCAAATTGGCATCACTGGCTGCAACTCCCACAATCGCCATTGCTGACGTCACAGCAGGAGGACATTGAACGATACTTTTGGAAGCTACTTTGATTAAAACTTGAGATTTAAAAATTAAAATATCGAAAAACACAAGCATAAAAATCGCATCCTGGCGAAAAAAATTATTTGAACGAGATTAAAAATATTTAAATACAGAATACATTTTTTTATTGGCAATTTTTACATTTTAAAGTCAAACTCGTTTGAATTTACATGTGTATGTCTATAATCTCAGACTGTGACTCGCTCCCAATATGCTTATCAGTTCGCCGGCAATATTAAATAGTAAGAATTGCTCTCACATAAGCCATCTGCAAACTGCACTACCTATAAATTGTTGTCATCAAACAACAAACACATAACTACAAGCATTTCGTTCGTAAGGAGAATTGCAAACAGACGAGAGGTGGCGCTTGCTCAGTAGCCAAATAACGACACCTTGCGGCAGTTTTGTGTAAGTCTATTTTCACAAAACCCAACAGCTGTGCTTGGCAAGCACGCCATTAAGCAAAAGCTAGTCGCACCCGACACTCCAGTGTGCTGTAAAGCGCGCCCTCTCGCTCCCGCTAAACGCAAAACGTTTTCTGTGCATCTACTTGCTACTGTTTTGACTGGTTCTGCGCGCCTGGGACTCCAGAATAAATTCTCCAGCAAATTCAGGTAAAATTTCTCACAAAGCCAAAAAAGTGAAGTTTTTTGTTTTTTGAGCTAGAGCTTTGAAATTAGTGTCAGAGAATTTGTTGAATTTTTCTCGAATTATTGATATTTCTTGTTTCTCAAATTTCCTGTTATTTCTCTATTTTTTTGGGGTTTTTTCTCAATTTTGCCACCAAAACCAATTTCTAAATAAAGTTAATTATTTTACCTAATTTTGGATTTTGTTGTTTTTTTGAAATTAATTCTCAGCCTTTTTAAATTAATTTTAGAAAATTTCACGTTTTTCCATTTCAAATTTAGCGCGCACAATACTAACAAACGCAGAGAAAAAGTCACTAACACTTGCAAATTAACAGAAAAAGTCACTAACACTTGCAAATTAACAGAAAAAGTCACTAATACTTGCATACTAACAGAGAAGAGTGCCATTTGCAGCATTGTCGCTCTCCGTGTAGAGTTCGACACTGTTATGTTCTCTTTTCTGCACAGTCAAAGTGTTACTAACATTCGGCGCTCTTTTAGTGAATTTGGCTCATTTTTCGTTTGTTTTTGCCTCAATAGATTACTTTTAAGTGGCATCCGTGCAGTACCTATAAATTGTTGTCATCAAACAACAAACACACATAACTACAAACATATATACATATATCCATCATTCATTGCACACGCTTTCCAGACGCATTCAAACAAACAGACACACTCACATAAAACCAAAAATTCACATACAGACAGACTACAAATTTTTGCACGAAAATGAACACGTGCTGCTTCAAGAAGGAGCGCGAGAGCGAGAGAGGTTGCCTGCAGGCACAGCCGGCTGCCAACATTTGGATAGCGGGAGGTGCAAAGCGTGCGTTATGCTTGCATACCAAACGCAACAATAACAAAATGCACAGTAGAGAGTTACGTTGTGGCTGACTCATGCTCCCCAATGCAATCGTACATGACGCTCTTTGGAGCTAAGAGAGTGGGGATACGCAAAGAGATAAAGAGAGAGAGGAGTGTGAGCGAGCGACGGGTTCCGCAATAAGAGCGGGCACAGTAAACTTGCAATGCTTAACTTTGTTTGGCAGGAGTTGGACGCCAGCTACGATGTGGGGGCGAGCAGAAATTTTGCGGTATCTGCAGCTGTGCGGACTGAAACTTTAGTAGCCCCGGCTAACTTTTAGCAAAAACTTTTGATTTGAGTACCTGCCACTAACTAAGCACAGGCAGCACAATACCCACACACGCAAATGATACAAAAAGTTGGCATAGAAATTGAACTATGAAAATCAGAAAACTTTGCAGACAGAAATTTCTAGGAAAATGCATTTGAACAAAACAAGAGCCGTCCACACACTTACCGCACTGCTCGCCATAAGTCTTAATGTAGTCGCTGTTGTAATTGAAGTTTTTAGAGCACCACACGTTGCAGATTATCCAAACGCTAAATGTTTTGCACACACAAATAAAAAAAAAAACGAAAATAAGACGAAACAGTTTTAAAACAGCTGTAAATTTGAGCGCGCAACAAGACAGAGCTGTTATGCCTAACAGCTGATTTTTATTTGTTATCGATAAGCGACTGCGCGCTAAGTTTTGAAATGAAAATTTGAAATTTTCAAAAATCAATTAAAAATTAGATAAAAACAATTTCAAAAACAACAAAATACAAAATTTTGTAAAAAAAAATATGATCAAAAATAAAATAATTAAGTTTAATCTAAAATTGGTTTGGTGCATTTCGCTCTTCGCGTTGCGAAGTTGAGTAAAAAAAATCTTAAAAATTCGAGAAAATTCCAACAAAAATTCTGGTACAATTTTCGAAATTCTAGCTTCAAAAGTTAATATTTTTTGCGAAAAAGTGAGAAAAGTAGGGCCCAGAGGCTGCCACCTTTTTTTTTGACAGTCTTAGCCAGGGCTGCCACCTTTTTTAAGTTAGGGCTGCCAGATGATTTTTTTGCGGCTAGCTAAAAAAAAGAGCCAGTTTTGGCGCAAAAACGCCAACCGGGCATTCAAATGTTTATTACGCTAATCTCGCTGTAATTTTCAAATGCATACATCGACGAAACATTTCGATCTCTGGCCAAAACGTTGGTGGTAAAAAGGAATTGAAACAAGCGAAAATTCATTAAATACGTCTCCACAGGCTGGCTGATGAAATACAATTTGAGCGGCCGTTTACTGCGCTGCGACTGCAGTGCAATCTGAGATCCATCCTCCAGAGTCTCGATCATGGACGGGGAATGTGTCAACAACATGTCCAGGGCGAAGCTGCAGTGCAAGAAATTGATGCCAGCGGCCCAGAGTGATAGCAGCCCATTGTTGCGACAGCATTTCAAGAAACCATAATCGCTCTCCTCGCGATCCTTGAGGAAGGACAACAGACTGTCATGCTCCACCACATACATATTGGCATAGACAGCCACCAGACACATGAAACCAATGACTCCGCTGATCATCGCCTCCAGCTTGACGGGCACACGATTGATAAACATCGTGCCAATCAAGGTCATACAGAGTATAATGAAACCGCCGCCATATGTGGCGCACAGTATGAAGATGTGCGGAATTCCATCCCGGTGGAAGCAGCTCACATGGACATAGCAGTTCATCGCGATTATCAGCAGCTCCGATAGCTTGAAGAGCAGCCAAATGGGCTTCTTGGAGCGCCTGGACATTACTTTAAATATTATTAGACAATTAATATATTTATATACAGTTTAGAATGTAGATGCTGGATTTAACCTACTGCGATTGAACTATATCTATTCTATATCTATTTCCGCCAGTATTGTGTGAATCGATGGATCTGCTCGACCAGCGCTGGCATCACAGCCGTTATGGATATGTCCAGCAGACTCTGCAAATGCTGCACGGCCTCCTCATCGGTCAAGCCCAGCTGTAGATTCTCCTCAACCTTTTTGACCGCCTTGTCCGGCTCCAGAGCAATATCCGGCACAGTGGCGTCCACCATCAGCGAGAACAGATTGAGCATGACGTTGGCATGGCGACGCAAGTGCAAATACGCCGTATAGCACTGCTTACGGAACTCGTGATGGTGATCGGAACTAACGCCGCCCATTGCCTCGACCATTTCCTTGCTCAGCTTCATCGGCGGCGGCATTGGCTTGGGATCACGGCCCAGAATGTAACCGAAATCAATGTGAAACAGTTTGCCATTGCTGGTCAGCAGCAGATTGTCCAAGTGCCGATCGCCAACACCTGTTCAATGACCAAAAACCAAAATAAGCAACTAATTTCATGATCTTAGTTAACAGATCTTCTCAGCTTACCCAGCAAATATGTAATCACACAGTAGCCCGCACAGCTTTTGATGTACGTGTCCATGACCTCTGAGGAAATGCCATAGGGACCGCCCTCGCACGGATTGTGGCGTCGGAAAAAGTTCAAAATGTTTCCCTCCCTGGCCAAGACCTCGGCCACGGTGCAGGAGTCGATGTACTGCAGGAATCCGTGCTTGGAACTGGTGGCCAATACCTTGTACGGTGTCAGTTTGAGATCAAGATTCTCGCGACGCAACAGCTTGTCCATTAGCGTTATCATTTGGAGTATTAGCTGATCCTGGCGCAAATCATCGCCATGCTTAAAGATGGCCACATATTCGTGCTGGGCAATGGATGTGACAAATGTGAGTCTGCAACACAGAGATTTTGGTTAATTTTAAAGAGATCCCAACTAGGGTATCCACATACTTGGCCGGCATCAAAGCGCTCTTGAAGAGCGACGTCCGCGAGGGCACAATTTTGGTTATATAGACCTCGGGATCGAGGGGAAATGGTATCGGCTCAAAGTTGGTAAAGTTCACTTTGAACATATCCTGCTCCGCAAGCAATTTTTGAAACTTTTCCGTCTTCTTGTTGCGATTGCCAGGCTCCTTGGCCACCAGCTTGACCAACTTGACCAGCTCATCGATGAATCGCTGCTGCTTGCGCAGATTGTAGAAGATGCCGCGCAAATGAAAGTTGCCTGTGGATGGAAGAATGATTATTTTTTAACAGGGATTAAAACCCTAACCGAAACCGTAACCTTTAACCGGTAAAAACCGATTGAAATTTAAAACCGTAACTGAAACCGTAACCGAAAAACAAAAATTTTTCATTTCACCGAAACCTTAAAGCCGAAACTCTGTAAACCGAAATAACCGTTTAGTAACCGTTTCATTTATAAGGGTTAATTTCGATTTTTTCATACATCCAAAAAAAAAGAAAAACTTTTTATTTTCAGTTTTTATAAAAAAAATTGAAAAAAAAAGTTTTATTTTTAATTGTTATTTTAAAAAGTGCATAACTTTTCAATACAATTTTAAAATCAAATTTTATTTTCAATTTTTACTATAAAAATTAAAAAAACAAGTTAAAAATAATGTAAAACGGAAAATTTTGAACTGTTTCAATTTTTTCTTGTTTGCGATCTGTGATATTTTATTATTAGTTTTGTATTTTATTTTTGATTTTTTTTTTCATTTTTAATTTTGATTTTAATTTTCTTGTTTAATTTTGAATTTGTATTTGTGATATTCATGATCGAATTTGTATAGCACTGAATAAGCGCATATAAGTTTAATTTGATAAATGAAATATTGAACTGAAGAATATGTGAAATAAATGTGTGAATAAAGCATTAAGATGCCTTTTCAATTATTATTATTATATTATAAATATAATTATAGTTTTGCAAATAAATTTGTTTTTTGTGAACCGAAACCATACCGGTATTTTAAAACCGAAACATACAAAAACCGGTTCACCGTTACGAAACCTTTATTCAATGAAACCGAAAACCTAAACGCGAAAATAACCGAAACCGTAACTGAAACCGATACTCGTTTCGGTTTTAATCCCTGCTTTTTAATAAATTTGACAATTAACTCTTGAACTCACCATTCTCCAGCACCTTGAGGAATATGTTGAGCACCATGGCGTACATGTCGTGTGCGCGTTGATCCTGTTTGCGCACCGTCTCCACGTCCTCCACCTCGATGGACAGGTACCAATACAAATAGTTGGCCAGCGTTGCATTCTTGCAGGCGCGCTGTATGAGGAATGTGCATAGATTGAGGGCAACGCCCTGGCCCAGCAGCGGCGTCATGGAATTGGATTGGGATTGGGCCAACAAGGCGGCGCTGGCATCCGCAGCATCTGCAGCACGCTCCGTTTTTAGACCTGGTGTGCTGGATCTGATGGCCGGAGCAGTGGAACTGCTCGCCATTGTGGATTTGTCGCCCTTGATGGCCGCCAGGACGCTGGCAGCACGTTGATTGGCGGGTATAACTGAAGCATGGAGAGCGCTGCTCGTTGTGCTCAAATCGGAGATGGTGCTCTGATCCAGCAGCGAATCATTCTCGTCCAGCAACGAGCAGGCCACATTGCTATCCTGCTCCGGTATGATGCACTTGTGCAGCTGCACAATGTTCCGCAAATCCTCGTACTTGAGCGCCTGCACCAGCTGGAGCAAATAGAGCAACAGATCCTCGTCGGGTGCCTGGGCCAGACGACCTATGGCATATTTGCGCACCTCGGCGTGTGTGAATGTTGGACTGAGCAGCTCCAGGGCATCCTCCACATCCATGGGCGCCCAGTTGGCGAGCATCCAGAGCGCCTGGGTCACCTCATCGTTCAGCTTCCAATTGATGCACTTGAGGAATTTGGTGAGCGCCTTTTTATGCGATGACAAATAGAAGCGGAACTTCCAAACCAAATCCTGTTCCTCGCTGCTCAGCACATAGGTTGGCGGATACCGGTACACAATGTCGTGCAATTGATCCCTTACTCTGAAATCAATAAAATATATTTAAGCCAAGTTTATAAATGTATTAACTTTTTGTGCATACAAAGCTGTTGGCTTCGCATCCCGATCAGAGATTCCAGAGCGCTCCGAGCGAGCCAAGCGATGATGTTTGCGCTCAACGAGGTTTTCCATATTAATCTCCGAGTCTGGGACCAAAACCAATTTGGGTTTCGTGGGCAATTTAAACTTATTATCCACCTCCGGCTCAAAGTAAACAACGGAATACTGTGGAATAAATTGCAGTATTATAATTTGAAATGTTTCCCCTTGATGTCAGCTACTTACATTGTACATGTCGTCCACAATGATGGTGGGAAACTCAATCATGAGGAACATATAGTCGGACATGCGTTTCTCGCGTTCGTTAATCACTTCGATTTCCCGGAATGTCAGACGATCCAGCCAATCGACCTTTTGCACCTGGCCATTGCGATGCTTCTTGGCCAACTTGCCAAGCCGTTGCATCTGTGATTTGGAGGACTCTTTACCCTTGCCAGGAGTTTTGCTTGGGTAACTGCCGTCGCCCTCGACACCCAACCAAACACGTAGATCGTACATGCCCTGACGGAACATGCCATCCTTGCCGAACGCTGAGATCGCTGTGCCGCCTATCACCGTTGTCTGGCCAGCTCCAGAGCAGTCCAGAATGGTCAGCACTAACATCGCACTGCGTGGCAAATCGGAGAAGAGCAAGGGCAATGTCACCCACTCGTTCCAGCTCCAGCGTTTGCCGAATGCCTTGTAGGAGCTGTGCACTGGCAGACAATAGGGGCGTCCGTCGTTGTACACCTGCAGACGCACCTGGAAGGAGGGATACTCCTCGGAGTACAGACCCGAAAAACGCAGTATGGGATCATCGAGTAGTTTCTCGTAATCAGGTTGGCGTTTCTTGCCTTCAAGTGTGCCACTGCAAAATTAAACAGTTAACCAGTGTGCTCTTAGGTGTCTTGATTGACTTACACTTTGATTTGGACACGTTCGTGAAGCGATGAGCTGTGAATATAGCGAAAATGGTCGTCGGGCTGGTCCATTGCGACTGAAAAATATTTATTTGTATGCAAATCAGCTGTTTGATGACGAACTTATCGGGCAAACAGCTGGGCCCATTTGGGCTGCAATCGATTGTTGATAAACATGGCCTGCGCGGGCAATTTAAATGTATATACGTATTTAGTTTATAAACATAGCAATAAAATATAATTTACTGAAACCAAATTAATTATTAATTACATAAAATAAAGGAGATCATATTAAGAAGGACTTTTATTTTTAACTAGTGTTAAGTCTGATTATCGTCCCTTTTCTGCGGTTAGATGCTTGCCACCGTTTCTTAAGAACCAAGGCTGCCACACCGTTTGTAGGTAACATTTAGCGTGTTTTGTCCGTGAAAAACAACAAGTGTGAATTTGGCCAAAAGAAATGTCAACAAATGCATCGATTGACCTGGCGCTGGATCGCGTGGATTGGAATGACCTGGCCAACAACCAAGAGCAATTGCCGCGCATCTATACACCCGGCGAGGTGCTAATGCCAGAGTCCGGCTTCATGCGCGGTCACGGCACATTTGTGGAAGATGAGAACATAAAAGCCTCTGTGGCGGGCGTCATTCAGAAAGTGAACAAATTAATATCGGTGCGTCCGCTGAAGAGTCGTTATGTGGGCGAGATTGGCGATGTGGTCGTAGCACGTGTCATTGAAGTGGGACAAAAACGCTGGCGCGTGGACACAAACTCCCGTTTGGACTCAGTGTTGTTGCTGTCATCGGTGAATTTGCCGGGCGGAGAGCTGAGACGACGTTCCGCGGAGGATGAGCAAATGATGCGACGTTATTTGGATGAAGGAGATTTGATCTCTGCAGAAGTGCAAGTATGTTAAGCTTTGTTTATTAGCCGGCAACTCGTCTGTAATTATTTATTACCTTTGCAGAATATCTTTGAGGAGGGCACATTGTCGCTATACACACGCAGCTTGAAATACGGCAAATTGTCACAGGGCACACTGGTCAAAGTTTTTCCGGCGCTTGTTAAACGGCGCAAGATGCATTTTCACAATCTGCCTTGCGGTGCTTCAGTTATATTGGGCAACAACGGCTATATCTGGATATCACCGACAAAAGGCGAGGAACAGGAGGGCGGCGAGGGTGGATTTGCACAGAATTTGAACGAAGTGGTGCCCCGAAACGAGCGTGAAGTCATTGGCCGCTTGCGCAACTGCATCCTGGCGCTGGCTAAATGTAAGCTGATGCTGTATGACACGAGCATTCAATATGCCTATGAGGAGTCGCTGAAGTATGAGCCACGAGAACTGTTACAGCAACATGTCATCTTCGATATTGGAGAGCAAACACAAGCCCGTCTCAGAGATGTTGATCTGATGGAATGATGTACAAATAAAATATGTTCTTATATTTTATTCCATGTGTTTTAAATTTACGCGCCTTATTTAGTACATTTACAATGCAGCTAGGTGGCAACTCTAGAGAAGCCTTGCCGCAATAATATGCCCTCGCTTTAATAAGGTGTGGCAACTCTGTACTTGGTTCGTGTATTTATGCATTGTGTTTTGTGTCAAATTCGTAAATTCACATTAAAACAAATACGTTTACCTTGTTCTTATTGTAGTAAAATCATTTCAACATCAGCAATCAGAATAACATAATGGCTGACATTGGCGTTGTGCGCGAGACTGAATTACGCAAAAAAGAGATATGTCGCTTCTGCCTGTCAACGACACCAAGCAAACTTCTTGACTCCATTTATGTTGAAAACAAACGCATAAAATCAACTGCATCGCTGCCGCTGCAAATAATGGCCATTACATCTATTGAGGTAAGTCAAGGCCTGGTTCTAAGTTAGACTAAGACTTCATCGGCCCAAAGATGAGCGAGACAGAACTTGGCTAAGATGTTTGTCATCACGGGTTGGTTTCTAAATAGCTGCGTTGGCGTCTTCGCTAACAAACTTGACGCGCTTTTCTACCCAACACCCTCCAGGCCCCATCTTGTAAGCCTGGCCTATTTAGTAAATATATTTAAGGAAAACCGGGCGGTGCATAAACAAATTGCCAAGGCAAAATAACAATTATGTCAATATGGCGACAACTGTACATAAAAGAGCGCACTCACACATGCTCAGCTGTCGCAATGCTGCCAGATCGTTTGCAAATGGCGCTCGCAATTCAAATGTTTTTTTTTTATTTTTACTTCAGTCGGTACTTCATTTGTTTATAATGTTTATCAAATATATATGAATGTATTGTTGTTCATGATAAGTCTTAACTAAGTATTGCTTAATATAGAAATATATTTTGTGTATGCGCCGAATGACAATGGAAGAGGACTTTGGGCTTTGTTCCTACCCAAACATTGTGATATTAACAATTAAATAAATCGTAAACTTAAAGTCAAATGGAATCCAGGGAGATAAGGTGAGGTGAGGCGAGGCGAGGCGTCGGCATGTATATAAGTCTTGATATATAGTTCTTAGCCAGCCTTGCTGCTCAACGGTTTGTCCGTAAAGCGCAGTATGCGAGTTAACATCGACGTCACACACGGAATTTGCTTCTGACGATCCATGATGGGTGTCGAGGGCACGTTCGATTCAAAGTCAACAGCAACCCGTTGACTGACGAATGTGAGCAGTGTGAGAATATTGTACTTTTTGCCATTTTCGTTGAGCTCATGGATGAGCGACTGTATATACCACGAGCCGTTTGTAGTGTTGCGCCAGGAATAATACCCTGTAAATTAAATATATTTATTTATAGAAATTGTTAAGTGAATTTTGCAAATACAACCCACCTGGAATGGTTGAGTATGAGAATAGAAAATCGGCGTGTATGGGTATTTTGTAGCTCATCGATGACTCGCCATCCGTCTCCGTTGTACCCTTCTCCATCATTACGCCCGGGTCCAATCGATCGCCCTGACAGGCTTGGATAAAGAATAGTTTCGGTTTGCCCGCGAGCGTTGGGCAAATGTGTGATGTAAAATAGTGCCAAATGTTATCCAGTTTATACTGCACATCCTTGGCATAGATATAGCCGTGTTCGCCATGCGACAAGATGGCAATAGCTATGCAGTCGTTATCGCTGTGATCCATCGAGGCAGCTTTTTCGATATGCTTGAGTATGTCGCGCAGCTTGCAATCCTTGTGCACGGTCACCTCAAAGTCCAGACGTTTGAGAGCCTTGCGCAGCTCCTCGCTGTCCACATTGGTGCCAGCGCGCGCCTTTAGCGAGGGTATATCGAAGAATTCGTGATTGAATATGAGCGCCAATCCGCGATGCTTGTGATTCATGTTGTACTCTCTGGCATATCGATCGACGGGCATTCGTGCCACATATTTATTGACGGTGCTAAAGATTATGATGGAATGATAAATAAATATATAAACACAAATTGCTTATTATCGATAAAAACAAAAAGAAACCCCCAAATAAGTTACGGATGTAGATAAGCACAATCTGCGCACTTGCGTTGTGCCTGCAATTTTTCAAACGCAGCATAAAACAAAATCAAGAAGCAAGTTCGAAAACAGAGACGATGAAACAGAAACAGAAGTCATTAATGCACTTACGTCGCGACGATGGCGGCGGCGGCGGCAGAGGCAGTAGCAGAGGCTGCACCACCAACTCCGGCAGAGCTAGAGCTGGCTTCTCCCTGTGCATCGATGCTATCAGCATTGATGTTGTTGTTCCCATAGCTGAGAGCACTGAAGGTTCTTGTTATGCATTCGTCCGTCATTTTGCTCGCTCTCTGACTCTCACTGGTCGCACTCAATCTCTCTCTCTCTCTCTTGTTTTCGTTTCTCCTTGTTGCCTGCCTTTTGTTCGCTTACAATTGTTGCGCCCTTTCCACAGGTACAACACGCACTTCTATTGTGTTTTTCTTAGTTTTTGTTACTAAACTAATTTGTATACTTTGCACAGCTGTTATTTCAAATAGCCACGTAAGCAACGTTAACAAATTACATTTACACTAAAATAGCTACAATGTCCTTTTATGGTTAACCGTGTTTAATCAATTAATTAACGGGAGCGGAGTAAAGCGTGCTCCGTACCGCTCACGAAAACAAACTGTGAGATTGCATTTGTAGTTGTGCAGCGCTTGCCGCCAAATGAATGCATGCAGCGTTGCCACCTCTTGCACTGCAACCAGTGCGCATGTGCAGAGTTGCCATATGAATAACAGGAATAAGCATTAACATGTTAACGTATTTCGGTTATTTATTTTTTAAATTTGAATTTGCAGGTGGCCAGCGATGATGGAATGCCCAGCTATATTTGTTTGGACTGTCGTCTGCTCTTCGAGCACTGCTATCGCTTCAAGCAGATGTGCAAAAATGCCGAGACACTCCTACGTCAGTATCCACTCACTGGCAAATGGCCAGAGCCTCTGGAGAAACCGCGAGCACCGTTGGTTTCCAATCAAGCGAATCAAGCGAAGAAACCGATGCAGACTGAAGTGCAGCCCAAGAAGCTGCTCAATTCGATGGCCAAATCCAACAATGTGACCATTGAGAGTGTGCAGGTGCTGGAGACGAGTGCTCTGACCAAGAAGCTGCTCAATGTGGCCGCAACCAACACAGCGGAGCCACCTGTGCCTGTGAAGCTCGTGGCTGCGAAGCGTCCGCACTCGCAGTCCTATCAGGTGAAGCTGGAGAATAGCGAGGAACTCTCGATGGATGATGTGCACAATTTGATAGCTGACATGGGATTGGAGGAGGAATTTGAAAATCCAACGCCGACATCGCCGGTAAAAAGTGTTTCTGCCAGCAAACCAAAGGTTCTGAACAAATCCTCGATGCGCATACTGAACAAGGGCAGCAGTGCGACGGTGGAGCCACGCCTTGCTACGCCCCAGTTGAAGCACTATGAGGATGGAAATGTTGCGCTTGTTACAGAAATTCTTGACCCGAATGAGATCGATGCGGCTGCAGATCCCGTAAAGAATGCAGAGCCCGTGGCAACCAATGTGTTTCCATGTCCACATTGCGAACGATCCTTTCCGCTGATGCAGCTGCTCGACATCCATCTGGTCAACCATACACGTGAGCGCAGCTTCCAATGCGCCGAGTGCAACAAGAGCTTCTTCTCCAAATACGATCTGCAGAAGCACAACTTTATCCACACCGGAGAGCGTCCGTACAAATGCAGCGTATGCGCATCCTCCTTCACACGGCGCGCCTTGTTGCATCGCCACGAACGCATCCATACCGATGTGCCCAAGTTCATTTGCCTGTACTGCGAGAAGCCGTTCATCTCGCGCGAGGAGATGGAGAAGCATGCGGAGCGTCATACCAAGAATCGACCCTTCAAGTGCGGCGTGTGCCAAAAGTCGTTTGCCTTCAAGCAAGGACTGGAGCGACACGAGGTGAGTGAATCCTGCTACTTTTATTTAACTGTTGCTAAAGTTGTGCTCTTTATTTTCCAGGTGATTCACAGCTCGAATTTGCCTTTCCCTTGCCAGTATTGTAGTCGCAGCTTTGTGACCGCTGGCAAGCTGGCGCGTCATCTGCAGGCGCACGCCGGGAAGCGTGCTTATCCCTGCAAGTATTGCAACAAATCCTATTTGTTATCGCATCATCTGTCGCGGCATCTGCGTATGCACAAGCAGGCACCGGCTGCCTCCTTCATATGCAGCATTTGCAAGGACACGCACGAGACCTACGACAGCCTGGTGGATCACTCGGCCATACACGCCAGTGTCTCCTATGTGTGTCCGCTGTGCAAGGCGAGCGTCACGGACTATGACAGCCTGGAGGCGCACATGCAAGCGCACAAGGAGAGCGAGCGACATGCCTGTGAATTTTGTGACTTTATATTCCTCAATTCAAGTCAACTGCAGAAGCATATCGAGGATGATCATGTGGTGGACATGGTGCCGTATCAGAATGAAGCCGAGTACTCGCCGGCAGACAAGGCTGTGAAGGAGGAGTCCGACTTGTTGGAGGAATTACTTGGTGAAGATGATGCTGTATCTGTATCGCCACCCAAGGCAAAAGTACGCAAACTGAATCCCAGCCCCAAGGCGGTAGCTACCGACAGAAAGGAAACTAAATCAGAGCACAAGTCGATTAAAAAGGAGCACCACTCTTCGTCGAGTGATTTACGAAAAGCCAGCACCTCAAGGGCCAGTGAGAGTGCGTCCATCTCCTCGGAAGGCAAACGCCACACACGCAGCAAGGAGATTAAAGAAACTACAACCAAGTCAAGCGCTTCAGCTAAAAAAGTGACCAAGACGTTGGAAGATCAGTCAAGAAAGTCAGGAAGCAAGCAAAGGAATGGAAAGATGACCAAGACATCGAGCTCAAAGTGAAGTCAACGGGCTTCTGATGCATAATATAACTAAAACTTAAAACAGCATCATATACATACATACAGTCAGCCCAAAACTTAATCGTACACTCAAATTTTATATCTATTTCAACCCGTTTTTAACAGTCTAGTTTACTGTTTTTAAATTGTTTTCTAAATATTTATCACAAATATTTTTTAAATCTTGTTCTTTGTATCTTTTACACTAGACATTTAGTGTACGAATTAATCTTGGACTGAGTGTATGTATAGAGAATGGAATGCAGATAATACAAATCTTGCCTGCTTCACAATAGAAATTAGCTCTAGTTTACAAAAAGAAATTGTATTTTACTAATTAAACCATGCTATAAACTTTTAGAAATGCTGTTTAGATTATTGGCCAACTGCTTACCCATTGAATAACATATTTGTCACTCTTTTTATTCAGTTAAGTTTGTCGCAATTGTTTTGGTTTTTTGTGTATTTCCACATTGAATTCAGCTTACATTATGTTAAATACATAGAGTGTGATTAAGCGATTGGGATGTGCTTAATGCTCATAACCATCGGGCAGGGGGTTGACATGGGGATTGTGGAACAGGCTCTTGTTGCCCTCGCCCCAGGGGAAGCGCTTCTCGCGGCGACGCAGATAATCGTACTTGACGAACTCCTGGCGGGGATGATCGTGCTCCTCCTGGTGCTTCAAGTAGGCGTTCAGCATGCACAGGCCAACAGCTGGCACGGCCACGAAGAAGGTCAGACGCTTCCACACCTTATAGCCACCTGCAATGGTAACAATATTAAATCTAAAGCTCGTAGGACTTCCAAGGTTTCTGGTCATTAAAAAACCAAATTACATAACCTTAACCTAACAATGGTGATTTTGTTGGTTTTGACGATAGTTACCTGAATGTTCTCCGGCCACGGCGGCGGTGCCGGACATGTTCCTGGCGGCAGTAGCGCCAATTTGACGGCGAATTGCGTGGTTCAAAACGAACGACATAATTTACGTATTACTTTCGTTCGCCTTCTGAAATAAAAATTACCTTATACCATATAGAGATGGGCGATAACTCTAAAATACCTGCTACTTATCGCAAATATTTTATATAGGTGACTGAAGAGTTAAAAGTAGCAGTTACATAGTCACTGTTATTAATGAAAATACAACTTCTATAAATAGTTTAATGCGTTAAAAAATACATTTGTATTTTCTAAATGCATTACTTATTAATTTTCTCTTATGCGAGTTGAATAAATTATCATAGGAGTGATATCGATACTATCGTGCGATAGTTTTGCTAGATTCGCAACTATCGATTTAATATAGACTGAATTATCGACTTCGGTAAATGAAAACATAGCGGGTTATTCAAAAGGCCAACAGGAAATTCAAAAAAGTGTTGCATGCTTTTGGGTGAAACTAAAATAGCTTAAATGCTATTTTGACTGTTGATTAAAATACTGTGAGTTTGTGTTTATTTTAAATTTATTACTATTTCGTCAGTAAAATCAAGTATAGTTATTGTAAAAAGCAATTGGGAGATTTTGATATGATAGAAGCAAATTTTTAAATATTTCATTAGAACACAAAGAATTTAAAATAACTTGATTGATATATGATTAAGCTAGCTTGAACGCTTCTTTTAAGACACTAATCACATAGGGTGGGTCCATCTCCGATGCAGGCAGCATAGGCCATCAGATGGGGAATGGTGCTCTGTTGCATCATGCCGGAGAAGAGATGACTCTGTGGTCCAGTGGCGAAGATGCCCACATCATCTCCAGAATGGACGCCAATATTTCCATCGATATAGCTGGGAAACTGGAAAACTGAAGAGAAGGTTATAAATATAAAGTTAGTTTCAAGGGAGCAGCAATTATACTTACAGGGATCTTTAATCTGCTCGGTGAGATCCACGCGCTGTCCATTCTCGTCCAGATACTGCTGCATCCCCACGGCGTAGTTGAGGGTGGCGTATTTGATGCCATTCACGTCGGTGTCGTGCTGATTGAGGCCCAGGATGTCGGTGCCGCGTCCCGGGTAGCCGGAGATGGACAAGGGATGCGCGTGGTCGGAGGTCACCACGATGAGCGTCTCCTCGGGATTCGTCATATCCACTGCCTTCTGGACGGCCTTGGACATCTCGTGCACCTCGTCGAGTCCCAGCTGGGGCACGTTGAAGTGATTGCCGTAGTCCACGAGTCCTCCCTCGATGAAGATGAAGTATCCTTTTTCGTTGGTGCTGACCACCTCGATGGCCTTCTGGGTCATCTCCTCCAGCGTGGGCTTCTGCTCGGGATCGGCCAGCTTGTGGAAGTCCATGACCCCGGAGTTGAACAGGCCGATCAGCTTCTTCAGCCGCGTCGCATTCACACTCAGCAGCTGGTTGCGGTTGTAGGCCAGGGCTCCGTCCGGGTGCAGGGACTGCCACTTGGACAGTAGGTTGACGCCGTCGGAGCGCTCGCCCGGCTTGCCGAACTTGTCCACGATGGACTTGGGCAGGAACTTGCCCATGCCGCCGCCGAGCATCACGTCGAAGTTCTTGCCGGGCTCCTGGGTGATCAGCTGGGTGGCGATGTCCGTGCAGGTGGCGGGATCGTTCTGGCCCTCGCCGTAGGTGACGATGTCCGTGTCGCACTCGAAGAAGCGGTTCGTGGTGTGGGCATATGCCCCGGAGGGACTGGCGTGGGTCAGGGTTGTGGTGGTCACGATGCCCGTCGACTTGCCGGCTGCCTGTGCCCAGGCGGCGATGGAGCTGACGTGGTTGGCGGGATCCTCGCTGCCACTGCAGTTGTTGAAGTTGACTCCGGCCGTGACTCCCAGGGCGACGATGTTGGTCTTCACGCCACACAGATACGCAGTCGCCGTGCAGGCCGAGTCCGGCACCTGGGCATTGGAGCAGTACGTCTGCCAGGAGGAGAAGGAATCGAATTGGAATGTGACTGATAGATTGGAGTGACCAGCAACTTACCCTG
Organism: Drosophila suboccidentalis; assembly: GCA_037043435.1. Classification (NCBI taxonomy): domain Eukaryota; kingdom Metazoa; phylum Arthropoda; class Insecta; order Diptera; family Drosophilidae; genus Drosophila; species Drosophila suboccidentalis. The sequence goes on from JBAMBK010001487.1 coordinate 135,844, forward strand.
CTCAGTCCGGTGTGGGGGAACTGCTCAAAGCTGAGGGAATCCTCCTCGCCAGTGTTGCCCTTGAGCTGACCCTTGAGGATCCTGGCAGCCGCCACCGTGGTCAGCGACATGCCATCGCCCAGGAACATGATCACGTTCTTGGCCTTGCGCTTGTCTCCCTGCGGCAGATTCACCCGCTTCTCGATCTCCGCATGGGCCAGGTCATACCAGAACTGGGCGTTCTTCTCCTCCGGCGGCGTGTACTTATTCTTGGCCATTGCATTGGGGTCAATGTCACTCAGGTCTCTGGCTTTGCCGGATGTCGATCTGCCCACGAGCTGCTCCTGGCTATGGACTGCATTCACTGCAATCAGGATGAATCCTTTAGTTGCAGGATCTTCTCCACTTAATCACTGGGATACTTACTGTCGAAGCTAGCCGACCAGGATGGGGCTATAAGTGCTCCAAGGAGCACCAGGGTTACGTAGAGTCTTGTCATTCTTCTCAGTTTTGCTCGACAACTGACACGGATTCTGGCCATGTTCCCGCCTATTTATAATGTTGCCAGCCAGCTTAATCTGAACTGTTAAATTACGAGTGCTTAAGTTTTAGCCAGTCTTATTTTGGTTATCATCCAAAGATGTTTTGGCCTTTTAGGATCTACTTTTTTTATTGGCAGTAGAATGTGATATGAGTTTATGTACTTATGTTAGCTTTGATTTGACCTAGGTAGGGAACTGGTAACTGGCAACTGGGTACCCTCTGATTAGATAAAAGATTTTATTATGTAGACTCAACATTTACTATTATATCTTCATATAAAAATATTAACATTATCCATTAGATTTAATTTTCAAACAGATTTTTATGTTTTAAATACTTTACATTAGGCAGAAAGTTAAAAACAGGAACCGTTACGAATTTATACATATAAAAATTTAAAAATAAAACAACAAAATTGTGGGTTTTTATTATTAAAATTAATGTTGACTATAAAATTTATTTTTTTTAGTTTGAGAAATAATAGATCATTAATTGTTTATTTTTATTTTGTTATTTTTGTTTCTTTTTAATAGACTTTTATTTTATTTTTTTTTTTCTTTTAATACTCAGTTTCAGTAAAATTTAAGGCATTTTCAAACTTTATTAAAAAAAGTTTATTAGTTGTTTAGCTCCATGATATGTATAAACTAAAAATTATATGATATGCAATTTCCTGACCCGAATTTGACCCACTTACAGGTCAAATTTTGCAAAACGTCGACTTATTGCACGATGTAAATTTCTCATCTGTTGTGTGAAAATTTGAGCTTTTTATCTTTTACCGTTTGGCTTACACGTTGATTCTCAGTCAGTGAGTGAGTCAGAACAAAGAGTATTATATTTATAGATAATGCTAATATCTTGAAATAAAGTTGTTTTTCATTCTTATAATACAAATCATAAAATTTAAAAATCAAATCATAAATTTAATTATAATTTACATAAAAATTTAAGTATTTTTTCCATTTTCTACAGTAAAAATAAGAGGAAAAACTATTTTTGTTTATAATAAATATTTTAAAATAAAATTTAGACTCGTTCCATTGAAATAAATTATAATTTTGATCCTTTATTACTCATACAAATAATTTGATTCGGTTTGTATTTTTTTGAACTGAACTCTTGTGTGCTATCCCTGGTTAAATAGTTAAAAACTAATTATATATATGTAAGTTTATTGTTAAATGAGATATAACTAAATATACATACACTGCCATGATGTATAATTTCGAGACAAAGATTAAATTTGATTATGACTGAGCTCAAATTTATTTTGCAAAGTGGGAATGAATTCAAAAATATATTTGCGACTCTCTGTTTCATTTTTTTTTGTCAATTGTTTAAGTAAATTTAGAAATATAAAATATAACACATTTATATATAATTAAATAAAATATATAAAATGCCTTATCACCATAATTAAGTGAGAGGATTACCGATTTGTTACCTCCTAGGCCAAGGCAAATATTAACTCATATCACATCCAACAGCCACTAAAATAACAATCCCCGAAAAGCCCACGAGATTTAGATGATAACCAAAATGGGGCTGACTAAATTCAAGTAATTTAAGTAATTTAACAGTTGAGATTAGACATCACGCTGAATGGGAGGTATAAATACATGGCAATGGGCACAGACTCCAAGTCAGTTGACGAGCAAAACTTAAGTCAAGAATGACGAAACTCTACGTAATCCTGGTGCTCCTTGGGGCACTTGTTGCCCCATCCTGGTCGGCTAGCTTCGACAGTAAGTTATCCAAAATGGAGCGAAAAATAAAATTAAAATAATAATAAAAAAGTAATAAAATTGTGAAAAGTTTATCTATAAAGTTAATTGTTAATTGTGACTAGTGCAATAATTTATAAATTAATTTATTTAATTTAAAAATGAGTTAACAAAGATATAAATGAATTTTAACAGTCAATGTTCGTATTGTAAGTGTTTTTAAATTCGCTAAGAATGAAAGTAAAAAAAAAAAATAAATAAATAAATAAATAAATTAAGATCATTTATATATAAATAAATAGATATATAAATGAATCAAATAAATATACAATATAAATGATTTAAATTAATTTATAAATAAATAAATAATTATATAAATTAATATATTTAATTTAAAAATAAATAAATATAAATTATTTTATAAATAAATAAGTTAGTTATTAATTTAATTTATAAATCAAATTAAACTTCATATTAAAAAAAGATTCATCACAATGCTTACAGTAAACCGAGTCCACAACCAGGATCAGTTGCTGGGCAGATCCAATTCAGGCAAGGCTCGTGACATGTCCGACTTTGATCCCAATTCTCTGGCCAAGAATAAGTACACGCCGCCGGAGGAGAAGAACGCCCAGTTCTGGTATGACCTGGCCCACGCGGAGATCGAGAAGCGGGTGAATCTGCCGCAGGGAGACAAGCGCAAGGCCAAGAACGTGATCATGTTCCTGGGCGATGGCATGTCGCTGACCACGGTGGCGGCTGCCAGGATCCTCAAGGGTCAGCTCAAGGGCAACACTGGCGAGGAGGATTCCCTCAGCTTTGAGCAGTTCCCCCACACCGGACTGAGCAGGGTAAGTTGCTGGTCACTCCAATCTATCAGTCACATTCCAATTCGATTCCTTCTCCTCCTGGCAGACGTACTGCTCCAATGCCCAGGTGCCGGACTCGGCCTGCACGGCGACTGCGTATCTGTGTGGCGTGAAGACCAACATCGTCGCCCTGGGAGTCACGGCCGGAGTCAACTTCAACAACTGCAGTGGCAGCGAGGATCCCGCCAACCACGTCAGCTCCATCGCCGCCTGGGCACAGGCAGCCGGCAAGTCGACGGGCATCGTGACCACCACAACCCTGACCCACGCCAGTCCCTCCGGGGCATATGCCCACACCACGAACCGCTTCTTCGAGTGCGACACGGACATCGTCACCTACGGCGAGGGCCAGAACGACCCCGCCACCTGCACGGACATCGCCACCCAGCTGATCACCCAGGAGCCCGGCAAGAACTTCGACGTGATGCTCGGCGGCGGCATGGGCAAGTTCCTGCCCAAGTCCATCGTGGACAAGTTCGGCAAGCCGGGCGAGCGCTCCGACGGCGTCAACCTACTGTCCAAGTGGCAGTCCCTGCACCCGGACGGAGCCCTGGCCTACAACCGCAACCAGCTGCTGAGTGTGAATGCGACGCGGCTGAAGAAGCTGATCGGCCTGTTCAACTCCGGGGTCATGGACTTCCACAAGCTGGCCGATCCCGAGCAGAAGCCCACGCTGGAGGAGATGACCCAGAAGGCCATCGAGGTGGTCAGCACCAACGATAAGGGATACTTCATCTTCATCGAGGGAGGACTCGTGGACTACGGCAATCACTTCAACGTGCCCCAGCTGGGACTCGACGAGGTGCACGAGATGTCCAAGGCCGTCCAGAAGGCAGTGGATATGACGAATCCCGAGGAGACGCTCATCGTGGTGACCTCCGACCACGCGCATCCCTTGTCCATCTCCGGCTACCCGGGACGCGGCACCGACATCCTGGGCCTCAATCAGCACGACACCGACGTGAATGGCATCAAATACGCCACCCTCAACTACGCCGTGGGAATGCAGCAGTATCTGGACGAGAATGGACAGCGCGTGGATCTCACCGAGCAGATTAAAGATCCCGGTGAGTGCAATATCATTAACAGATTTAAGTAAACAAGTAAATGCAATCTAATCGTAATCTTATCTGTCTGTCCGTCTCGCAGGTTTCCAGTATCCCAGTTATATAAAGGGTGCCCTGGGCGTGCACTCTGGTGATGATGTGGGCATCTTCGCCACTGGACCACAGAGTCATCTCTTCTCCGGCATGATGCAACAGAGCACCATTCCCCACCTGATGGCCTATGCCGCCTGCATCGGAGATGGACCCACCCTATGTGACCTGGACTAGTGTCTAGATCTCTAAGAACAAGATAATCTATCTGTATCTGTATTTGTATCTGCATCTCTTAATACTTGAGATACAAATGATTGCATTTAATAAATTGTATAACATTTCATTGCGAATTCAATTTGACAGCTTGCTAAATGATTTCTCTACTCTAATTAATTAAAGAAATGATTATTTATATATTTTTTGAGAAATCAATAATTAAATTGACATTAGCCGCTTAATTTATTGTCGCTTTTGTTGTCAGTATGTATGTATGTTTGTATATTTATGAGTATGTCAATTTTGATATGCAAATTTTTCAAAAAAAAGTTGACTTCAATTTAAAACGCATCAAACATATACATATTTGTGTGTGTATACAATTCGTTATGACTGTGTGAATTAACTGGTGCGTATTTGGATATCCTGTATTAACCAGTAAAGGGGTGTTTAATTTGTGTGCTTTTTAAATTAAATCTAATTTTTAATAATTTTTAACAATAAAATATTTAATTATATTTTAAATATAAAATAAAATATGAAGTAAAATAAAAATATAAAAGTTAAAATAAATAAAATTAAAAGAAAATAAAAGGATAACAAATTTAGAAAATTTAACAAGAAAATTCTTTCAAAATACATATGTACATCAATTTGTAAAAATATAGTTTATTAATATTTAAAAGCAGTAACTTCCTTTTTCCGGAATCTGGTAAAAATTGGTTCTCAAATCGAACTATAATTTTTTTCTTTAATATTGAAAAGGTATTTCAGTCATAATATAATTTATTTTTTGAGTTCGAATGTTTTCTTTAGTTTTCTTCTTCTCAATTTTATGATTAAGATAGATTTATTGTAAGCTATTTTGAAACTTTTTAATTTTTTCGTAAGTTTGATATAACTTTTTTTTTTAAATTTTTTTTAGTTAATTCTTAATTTTGTATCTATTTTTTAAACATATATAACCTACATTCTGGCTAACATCACAGGTAATTAATGGGTATGTGTTAGTCACAATTTGCAAAGCTGCTTTATTTTTAGACTCCGTACTTAAAATAATTACAGGGGTCTATTAACTTTGTCACAATAAAATGTGGTATGTAGGTTCGTCTATATTGCACGCAGATCGAGTTTGTTTTAGATTTTGGATCGGACCACTATATCATATAGTTGCCATAAAAAAGTCGTCAAAATTCAAGTCGTAGTATGAACAACTTTTTTGTTGTTTGAGATATCTGAGCCAAACCAACAGAATATGCAAACAGGATGGTCCCATGCATTCTGACATAATTTGGTTGAAATCTGACCACTATATCATATAGCTGCCATAGGAACGATAAGTCAAAATTCAAGTCGTAGTATGAACAACTTTTTTGTTGTTTGAGATATCTGAGGCAAACCAACAGAATATGGGCATTTCCAGAAAAAGGTCCACCTTGCCAAAAAACGTAAAATTGATTAAAAGCTCACATCTTGTGAAATTTTTCTTCCAAAAATGTATTCAAGTTATTTATTTTATCAATATACGCTAGAAGAAATTCAATAGGATGAAAATAAAGATTCTACATTGGAATAAATTCACTTATTCCATATTTTTGCCTATTTTCTTAAAAATTGATTTTCAAAATGGACCGTTTGTATTTTAACGATTACACTAAGTCAGGGAGTAAGATTGTAACATATCAAAATTATTTCTAAAATGGAAAACTACATTATTTTATTATGGTTTAAGAGTATTTTCTTCCAAATTACTCGCCACATTTCGCAGACATTCGCATTTGTCAAGATGAAGTCAAAAATTACTTCCATTTTTCGTCGCGTTCGCGATGCATTGTTTTCTATAAATAATTAAAAAACGACAAGTCTTCAAAGATTGTCTTTTATCATAAAAATAGAGTTGATAAAATGCATTAAACACGTGAGAAAACATTTTTGAAAATGTCAGCTTTTACCATTTTTTTTTTCATTTAAAGACGTACAAATGTCGCGTTCGCGATCCTGGAAACACCCATATGCAAACAGGATGGTCCCATGCATCCTGACATAATTTGGTTGAAATCTGACCACTATATCATATCTCTTCCATAGGAACGATCAGTCAAAATTCAAGTCGTAGTGTTAACCACTTTTCTGTTGTTTGAGATATCTGAACCAAACTGACTGAATATGTAAATCAGGTGGTCCCATATATCCTGTCCAAATTTGCTTCAAATCTGACCACTATATCATATAGCTGCCATAGGAACGATAAGTCGAACATCAAGTCGTAGTATGAACAACTTTTTTGTTGTTCAAGATGTCTGAACCAATAGCTTTTATATTATTTTATTTTAAGCACTGTTTGCTTTTCCATAGTAAGTACAGGGTCTCCGACAGTCGAGTATGCTCGACTTTAGCACCGTCCACTAGTTTTTTTTTGTTTCAATTGCCGCTTGACGATCGGCATCGATTTGGTATTACGTTGGACTTGGACTTGGAGTGCTGACACTTAATGCAGTGTAGGGGTGTCTTTGTGTCTGTGTGTGTGTGTATGTGTGTGTGTGTGTATGTGTGTGTGTGTCTGTGTGTTTGCATATGCGATATTTACTGAATGTCAGGTTCAAGTATTGTCAGTGCGTCTGTCGAACGCAGACGCAGTCAAACAATTGTATCTGTATCTGTATCTGTAACAGTGCATATAAATGTATCTGTATCTGTATCTGTGTCTGTTTGGTTGCACCGGGCATCTGGCACCCACACAGGCAGCTCCTTCACTTGTTGACTTTGACTTGTAATTGTGTTCATTGTTGGCCGTTGTTTTTATTTTTATTTTGTATTTTTGTTTTGTATTTTAACAATGTGTTTTTTTTTTTGACGTACTAAGTATAAATGACTGAGAGACAGTTTGTCGAGACAATAAACATCAATTTTTTGTATAAATACTTGTGCAAGCAGACGGCAATTAAGGATTGTTGTTGGTTCTCAAGGCTGGGTCCTTGTGGATCGCATTGCGTCATCCAACATTGGTGGCAACAATTGTTAATTATTGTTATTAGGAAAGTGTCATGATATTATTTTTAATTTCTATTATAAAAATTAAAAACATTCTTTAGATAAATTTTTTTTTAATTAAGAAATATTTTATTTATTTTGTAATTAATATTTTAAAAATTATTAATTATTTTTGATTGAAAGTAGCCCAAATTCTGAGCCTAGATTTAACACTGTCTCCATATTTAACAGCTTAATGTTTTTGTTTATTCTTCTTCCACTTCTTCCTCCACTTCTTCTTCTTCTTGCATGCTTGTTATTTGTTTTTGTTTCGCATTTGCAAATTCGGCGGCTTCCCTTGTCCACATTTCGTTTGCTCAGCGAAAAGTGGAAGCTGCGCCTGTCGCTGTCGATGTTGATGTCGCTGCCGCCGTCGCTTCTGCCTCTGCCTCTGCCTCGCCTACGCTCGCCGCGGCCGCTAACAAGTCGCGACGTCAACGTCGACGTCAACGTCGCTGTTCGGCATCAGCAGCTCCACATTTCAGAGTCTCCGATTGCCGTCGAGTCTCAGTTTTAAATCTGTCGCGACAGCAAACGCGCGTTCCGCTTAAGCTCTTAATGCTAATTTTTCTTGACTGCAACTGACTCTGTGTGTGTGTGTGTGTGCGTGAGTGTGTGCTATATATGTGCATGCATGTGTGTGTGTGTATGTGTGCGCATGCGCAACTTTTCTAATCAAACGGCGCTCGAGTTTTGTCACGTTCGCTTTTAAATCGTTGAGAACATAATATTTAGTGCAACTGTAATTGGGAACTCAATTGTTTCTGACAGGTAAGGTGCCGGGTATTTCATTAGCTGCTCAATTGCACATTAAATTGATACAGTTGGGCAATTTGCAACCCGAATGCCGCTTAAAATGATACTATTATTAGTTCACCGAATTTAAATCGGTGCAGATATTTCAGCCCAATTTTTTTTTAAGTATCGAAGTCTCATACCATTATTAAAACTTAACTGATTTACAAGAGGAAAAGGATGTAAATTTGATAATTGTTTGAGGTCTTATTTCATTCTTCCTTTAAAGGTTTGAATGTTTAAAAAATTTAAATTTATTCCAAAATTTGCTAATTTTTTTATACCTACCACTTTAAGTATTTTTGAAATCATTCAATATCTATTTGATTATAGTTTGAGCTTTTATTTGGTTTTGAATTTAAGAATTTTAAGTTTAAAAAATTTAAATTTTATCCAACATTTTCTATTTTTTCCAAAATTGTCTTTTTTTTTTTTAAATTTTCTATTTTTTTTCCAAATTTTCTTTTTTTTTAATACCTACCCCTTGAAATGTATTTAAATAATTTGAAATCTGATAACTTTGTCAATTCTAAGCCGATTTCATTAGGCAATATCTTTTTGATCATTGTTTGAGCTTTAATTTGATTCTGTTTTAATATTTGTAAGCCTAAACAACATATATTTTTATCCCAGTTTCAAAAATTTCTAGTTTTTAAAACTTTGTTAAATCTCAAACGATACGAAATGTCTTTTTGATTATGACATATCATTATCTCTTAATTCATCTGAAACTATTATTAATATTAATAAAAAATTGTTTACATAAATTTAAAACCTCTATTTTAATGTTTAATCAAAGATTCCACTTTTTTCTAAGTGTAATTGTACTAAGCAAGCGTGAAAAGTGTTCTTTGCTGTCAGATAACAGGTGTTAACTTATTTATAACTAGATAAATGCGACTATTTTTGTTGTGAAAACTGAAGCAACAAGAATTGAGAATTGAGATTGAGATTGGGAATACGATGCAAGACGGGAAATCAGGCGTCAAATATCAAATTTAATAAGACATGTTGTGAATTTGATTGAGTTGCGGTTAGCACAGATAAACCGACTGTATGTACTTTAAAAAAGAGGTGTTGGGTATTAGGTTTTTTATGAGCTAAGAGCTAGGTAACCGCAAAAACACAGGTGAAATATATACACACACATGTGTATGTTTGTACATATATGCGTGGTTTATAGGCGTTATAAGTAATGTGCTTATTTTTGATGGTTTGCTTGCCAGTTTTACTGTCAAATGACGCTTATTTAAGTCTCTGTTTACCATTGGGATGAACTTATGAAACCAGGGACTAGCACTTGAAATATTTTATCAGCTCAATTTTCGAAAGTAAACTTTCAGTGAGTACGAGTACGAATAGGAGTAATCGTATTTATTTAATTTATTTATCCCGAAATCTACTCGCATTTTTCATAGAGCACACGCTAGAAAGTAATGCGCTGCTTGTGCTACTTTATTGTTGTTGTTGTGGCTATCATGTTCCTGGTAAAAGCGAGCCTCAATTGGCAACTGAAGCTGCAGTTGGGAAGAAAGATGAAAGATCTGGTCTGTGTGCATAAATGCTGCTGGCAATTCGTGGGTGTAGATAAATTTAGCATGATAAAGCGGCTCTCAAGCTGAAACTGAAGCTGAAACTGAAACTGAGCCGAGTCACGGCAGCCAACACTCAAGCGCTCAAAATGTGGGCTAATAATATCTACACGATGCAATGTATCTAAAGCATAAGGCACGAGTGCAATCCATCAGATACTCTTGAATTTATTTATCCAACTGTGTGAATTTCTATTCTCACTGTTGTTTACTTTCGTATTAGCACATCTCAGAATGTATCTCAGAGATACAACAATTATTAAATTAAGAAAGTCTTTAATTTATTTATGCAACTTGGTGAAAATCGATTTATCTGTGTATTGCTTGTTGTTGTTTATCCGCTTGTTAACACATAATGTATCTCAAAGATACACCCGCAATGCATTTGATTTGTTTTTTGAATATCCATTTATATGGCTTCAATGGCCATGAACTTGATCGTTGAGAATTTGCTGCCTATTCACAGCTATTTGCTAAATATTGATTAATCAATTAGGAAAATGTATGAGACCCAATTGTAATATGAGACGAAGCCCTACTGTGTTGATTGTTGGGTAGCTTGTCTGTCTGGTTTTATATTAAGTCTTATCAGATAACGTCTAGTCTGTTCTATCTTGGTGAATCTAGACAAATCAGTTGACGAGTTGCTTATCTATTTTTGGACAAATACTATAATGTCAGTCAACTGTGGAAATATTTTAATTGCTTTATCTGTAATAATTTAATTCTAATTTTAAACTGAAATCAAAACATTTGCAAGTTTATTTACAATCGATTTCCGTATTTATTCCGCTGTTCTATGCAGATTTGCACCTTTATATTTGCTTTTATTATTTATGTAATGTGATTGAATGCATTCGGTGGTTTAAATCTTATTTTTTTTGAACTGCGCAAAATTAAGAATAAAAATAATAATCAAAATTCACATGACAATAAACTGGCTACACAACAAGAAGAGTTGTAAATTTAGACATTTGTTTTGATTGTAAACATTTGAAATGTAAATATGAAAGACCTGTCTTTGTCTTTCGATTCGTTGTTAAGGTTAACCAGATTCCGTTTACACGTCACCCAACAAAAGCAGGAAAACCGATTTTCGACCGAGCAAATTGTAACAATATTCAAACATATGCATAATTTTTGAGTGCCCCGTGCTCGACCATTTGCCCATTAATCCCATAAATTAGTGTTTATTTTGTTGTTGTTGTTGCTGTTGTTTTTATTTAGTATTTGCTTTCTTGTTTTTACTTAAACTAAACACTGAGCAAGACCAAAACAAAGCACAAAACACGCAATCATCGTTGACGTTGACAGCCCAGTTCCGGGGCAAAAAGCGGCGCTGAACCCTCTCCCTCCTCCTCCTCCTCCTGCCAACCCTCCTCCAGTCCAATTCCATGCCAAGCGAAGGTGAGTCGCTTTGTGCCTGGTCAGAGTCGGGAGCTACTGGTCTTGGTTAACGCTCTTGCCCAGCTGACGATGCGCTGATGTCATCTCATCTGAGATTATGATGGTTAGTGGTTAATGGGAGAGTTGAACCTTTCGTCATTGTCATGGCATTCGCAACTACTTGATAAACATTAAAAGATGTCTTGTAATTAAACAAACACAAACACCAAATGAAAGATAATCGCTACAGAGTTAGTTACTAATTGTAGCAAGGCATGGCTATGAAATAGGCAGAGATTTGGAAAAAGTTGGAAAAGGAAAAGTTTTTAAAATATATATGTATTTAAAAATAACAAATTCTTTTTTCATTTTATCAAATTAAAGTTGAATTTTTTATGATGTAAATTTAATTACTGATATTATAATATTATATAGGTATTTATAGGTATTTAAATTATTAGAAATTTCCTTAGGTTTTAAGAAATCTAAAGAGTCTTAACAATATGATTTATCTATTACTTTTCCAGTGTTTCTATAAAAAACAGAAATAATTCAATAATCAGAAGTCATTAAATTATGGAACCAACACAATCTAAGCAATCTTAACATGATGATTTTATTTTTTTCTTCCAGTGTTTTATAAAACATAGTTAAATTATAAGTTGAGCATAATCTTAAATCATAAAACCAACCTTATATTTTAAAACTGCTTTGCAGCCTTTCTTATCGAATAAAAAACTTTAACAATTCAGTTTTAATTTAATGATCATAAGTTACTTTTATTTTGCTGCTACTTTATTTTAATATCCAAAACAATTGAGGCCATCAAAACACGCTCTGGATTTAATACAATTCAGACATTAGTTCAGTTTCAGCCCACGAACTTTAAAGCTTTAACCAATCCCCCTTAATTGATAGTATAATTTAATTTTGACAACGTTTAATGCTTTAACATAATAATCCTCAAAACGCCTGATCATATTACATTCGTCAGTCAGGTTTATTGTTGTAGTAGTTGCATATTTATGAGATTCAATTGGGGTTTGGTACAACTACAAATGAATGAAATAAAGCGTGACGACATCATCAGACAAAGCGCCATTTCGAATCTTGTGCTGTGATATTCAATATGCGGCAATTAAAATGTAAATTGCACAAATTGCGATTTGTTTTGCCTGTGGCGTGCCAGTTAAATATTGCAGCTCATAATCATAATAACCAACACAAGCAAACAAACAAACAAATACCAAGTGCGATACCAAGAGCAATTGCATTGCTCATACGCAATGTTGGCTTAAGGTTATTGTCAAGAATTTATAACGAAATGTTGTACAAGCCAGAAACTGACACGTTTTTGTAATTGATTCGAAATGATTGTTATGATTATTATTATTATTATTATATATTATTAAATATAATTTGCATTTAAATCTATTTGATCACACCCAGAAATATTAAATAAATTGTGTGAAATTCCAAATTGTTGACGTTCACATAAATCAGGATTATCTAAGTGCTAATGCATTTGTGTTGTTCTCCAGCTAATCAAAAATATTAAAAGCATTCCATTAGTTAATAAAAATAATTGAATTATGATTTAAGTCTGGTCACACTGTGCCAAACGCCCCCAAATTGCATTCATAAATATTATGAATATGTGACGTATGCGAATAGATAAAATGCATTTGTGAAATTGCATTCAAACGTTTTGAGTTCTGGCAATTGAAGTGCATGTAGTGCTAAATACTTGTAGAAAATGCAATTAACTATCTCGTGTGCTGTCAACAAATCAGTAAATTGACAAATGACGTCACTGCGCTGTTGTCTGTTGTCTCATGGCCCATTGAAAGTGCAAATAAATACGAGTACTCGCACTTTTTGCCGGCTGACTAGACACTCAGGTATTTGTGAGTACCCGTTTTTATTTATTTGCTTGCTCGCCATTGAGTGCTCTCTAATCGGACGTACAAACACGGATCTCTCGAAATTGCCATCGATTTGAACTTTGTGACGTCACATCTCGGATGTTGTTGTTGTTACATCACAAATAGAGCTTAAACCTGAACTTGTTTGACTTTCTAGAGGTGCGATAGTTTCACACCTCTTCGCTTTAACCGTTAAAGTGGCGCTACATTTATGGTAAATGTATGAAACTCGCCTAGAAGTGAGTTGGTGTTGTCTTTTCAATTATGCCATAGATGCTAATTGAATAGCCCAGCGATAAAAATAAACCCATAAAACTCAATTGTCTCCCCCAACTCAGTAGCAAGTCAATATATCTCGATTGTGTGCATACTTAACAAAGTTGTTGAAATAAATTTAATCATTATTGATACAGAGAACTATGAAATGTCAAGTACGCACTTTGCATCCGAGACAGGCACAATTGTGTAAACGAGTACCCGTTTTTGTTTATGAATAATCCATTTGAGATGCAACAATGTGCGCTCAATTCAATAAATTCTTGTAAATATTAGAAAAAAATTCGAATTAGTCAGCTGTGTATAAATACTTATATATATTTCATTTTGATGACCTATCCTATAATGCTTTTTTTTAATGCCACTTTATCAACCTCTCTGACAGATTAAACAGTGATGAATACTATAGTATACTATACTATACTGTAATTAATTAATGATGACACATGTTTATTCAGTGCGATGACGAAAAGCGCCAAATTCAGACAAAATTATTTGTGTACACAATTGAATAATTAATCTTTGCATACTAAATTGTTTAAATAAATAATAATAAGAATGATCTAATTGTAATTGTTACCAAACATTCAGTTAGCGGGAGGCCCGTCTTACCTGTATCATTATCTGGGATTTAGCATCTCTGAACAACCCATAGAGCATTTCCTATATATTAATGACTGGGAAGGGATTCGGAATCGCTTGTCATGCAGCGCAGAACATCTGCGGTCTCTGAAGTGTCACTGACATCAGATGGGGCCACATACATGAAAAGATATGTATATGAATACTTGACGGACAAATACGAGTACATTTTGTAGACGAAATGATTCGCATTTGGCATTGACAATGACTTTTGGCCGAAATGCTTAAATTAATCGGTTCAGAAAGCTGCGGGCAGAGCGAAAAGAAATAGAAAATAACAATAAAAACAGAAAGGGAACACAGATTAGCAATTTACAGATGATTCAATACCCTTACAATCGGCTCCTTTATTAACTTAATTTAATGTTTAATTATTTAAGATGTTAAATACTAAAACTTTAGTTTTCTTTATTAAACTAATAATTGTCAAATTCGCTATTAAATTGTGCTACCCTTTGTTAGGGTATAACAATTGTTGCTCGATGAAAGCGAAGTGTTCTAATTTTGTAATTTTTAACTATAAATAAACTTGATTTCGTAAGCATAGTCAAGGTCTTACAAACTAGTAGTTAGCACAACTTTCACACGAGATAAACAAAAACTAATTTGACGAAAATTCATAGAAATTGCAAAAGTGTTTGCAGATGTTTTCTTAAAAGAATTTAATTACGTGCAAGTGCAAATATTTGTGGTATTTATTATCAATTAAGTGAGTATATAATATAAGGTGTAAGACAGGGTAATTTACGATACTAAATGAAATACCTAATGGCTAAGAAGTAGATTTATATAGAAGCCTAGTGAAATGTTGTTATTTATAGAGCTAGAATTTGTCCATGAATCCAGATATCTGTATACAAAAAGTAGCTTAACCTTTTCAAAAAATGTATTGAATATACCCGTTAAAGTTATGAATTGCGCGGTAGTAAACAGTTTGCCATGCATATCATAAAATCAGAGCAGTTGCCACGATATTTATATGAGTCGGACGCTATTTGTTTCGCAGACGGAATACGAGTACGAGGTACATTCCAAAATGATACGAGAGTACGTAGGCCCATGTAGGTACAGACATACAGACAAACAAATGTAATAATAAATAAAATAAATACAGGTATAAAGTCAGTCGGCACTGTCAGTCGCCGGGGGCAGTGCGGATCTAAGCGGCGAAACAGCGAACGGCATTTAAAGCTGGCCCAGTGGCCGATATAAAGGCGTTTTAGCCACAAACTCTGTGGGCGTTACAAAATGGGACACTCGGCCCGAAAAGCATTTACATTTCTATCTCGCAGAGCTTTTGTTTAAACCCAATGCGAATATAATTAAAACATTTGTCATGCTCGTCAAGCATTATAATTAACAACAAGCGAATATAAATCATTATTATTATTGGATATGATGAGTCAATGGCCTGAATATACTATGGATTATCAGATGTTAAACAAACTCCAGATATTGCTATTTATTATATAGTTCCAATATACTTTAATGAATATTCCATATATGCTACCCACTCAATCCAAACTAACATAAAAGCAGTTTTATTATTATTTTCACACTTAAGGACGACACAAAAAGCAAGCTAAGTGATTATCAGACCAATAAGAAAGACAGAGAGAGAGGGAGAGAGAGAATAATCACAACGTTAAATCAATAACAGCATTAAATCAAAACAACATGCATGAGAGGCTCTGTTGCCTGTAGTGCTTAACATAACAATCAGCTGTTATCTGTTGATTGTAGCAGCTGTCTTGCTGATGTTAACATCGCAACACTGTTAATGCCTAATAATTCTCAACAGGTTCTAGCCTCGCCAAATAGGTATGACGCAGAGAAGTCTTGATCGTTGCGAGAGGTGAGGATTGGGTTGCTCTCGCTTTTATCATGCTTGAGGGTTTTGTTCGCCCAACACATATGTTACGACTTACGGAACAGCCTTGAAAACATCTGATCTCGCTTTGAATTTATACATTTAGAGAAAAAAAAGAATATTATTTAATTTTGAAATGCATATATTCGATTTGGTCAGGTGTCAATCGTCGCGCTTGGTTTGCATTTTAGCAAATTGTTATTAATTTTGATTGACAGCACACCTAATTTGGGCGCACACAAGTATTGTTTGCTTGGTTCTATCGCTGCTGCTGTCAAGTTTCCGATAATTACTACTAACTACGAGCACAAGTCGTCAAAAAGTGGCTGCTTTTTGCCCGGGGGCGTTGAGTGCATTCAAGACGTCAACATTTCAAACAAAATATACTTGTATACTACCACGATAAGTACCTAGAGACCTGCTGGGTTTTTAAAAAGGTGCACTGCTAATTCTCGCCCAGTGTCTCTAAAAATAGAATCTTACGAATGACTTCGCAACTTGAAAATTGTATCTAATAAACGCAAATTATGAATTATCAACAATGGCCACTGAATACAAATCTATTTTTTGCTCTACTCGAACGGATACTCTGGAGGTACGAGGAGATTTTAATGGAAACATGCGTAAATAATTGTGTATACAAAAATGTTTATGACGGTGTGTTATCCACCAAAAGGCCATGATCTTCCAATGGCTTTATTTTGAATGCAAATTATTATAAACAGAATAATATCTGAAAATATCTACAAATTACTAAAGCGTTTCGAGACATGGTATTTTCATTCAAAAACACGAAGAAACTATGCGTTCAATGGGTGCACAGTTGTGAGATACCCCTTAATGAATCTCTAAATGTAATGAAAAGAGTTTTGTTCAAGCTGATTAATGGTTTCGGCCATGCCAATGCATTGAACTATTTTCCAGGGTACAGCAAGAACACGTGACGAAGCACTATAAACATTTTATCTGTTCAAATGCAGCAAAACAAGCGGAATTTCTAAAAAAAAAAAATGCACATTATCTGGACAGACATAATGTCTTGGTATATTATCAAGACAATAAAGATACATGTACTTATACTTGGAAATTAAGTATTCCCTCAGTACTTTCTCGTGTTTAAAAATCAAAGTATATTGCTGTATTTCCACTTAATTGGCTAGAGAAAAATGATGGCGCTAATTTTCCAATTAACGAAAATTGAGCAGTCCATTTCGAAAAATAAAAAAAACAACTTTCCTCGTGGTATAAATTGCCTTTCTGGCCCAAAATCCATGACGTCAAAAGCATTTGGCAATGTTTTAAATTTAGAGCTCTTATCCGTATTTATTTATGCGTTTTTTACCAGACCACTGGCTAAATCGTTTTAATTATGAAATAATTTGTTAAAAATAGTTTCGATTTGGCTTATCACTTAATCGGCTTATCAGTCGACAATTATATACAAAAACGATTGAGTTCAAATTTACATGTCTTTACAAGGCGCAAAACATTAAATTGAGGAATATGTGAAATAAATTGAACAGTTGTACGGCAGTTTTGCTGGAAGATGGAAATGCCTGAGTACCCGGAAGACAGAAGACAAAAGCCAAAATGTCAAATTCCAATAATTTGTCAGTGATCGCCTCAAGCATTCCTCCAGCTCATAAATGTCACAAATAAAATACTTTACACAAATCAGCAATATCAACTTTAATGTCGACTCGTCTGTCGTCGCGTTTATTCATATTCATATTATTATTATTATTTATGTGCACACATTTAAATAAATACTACTTAATAATAAGTGTTCAATGTCAGGCAGATCGTCTCTGGAATTGCATTTAAAAAATAAACAAATAACGAATTAAAAATAAAATAAACTCTGATGAAAATCGCATAGCGTGCAGAATTTAAAGATACAAGTAACACGATGTGATAGAGGCACTGAGAGGGGAACTGGAGGGGCAGCAACCTGCACTTGAAACCGCACAATTGAAATGGAAACAAATGAGGAATTTTAACAGATATTAAACACAAATATGCCAAATATATTTTATTGCTCGGCCACGGACTAAGCAGCTGGCAATCGTTTGTTGCTGCCGCCAAATTTAAAAACATACATATACCCTATAGAAAGTTTGGAAATTGAGTATGCTTATGCTTTTCGAAAATCTAAAAAATATAACCATACTTTTGTGAAAAGTATTAAAAAAATATAATAAAATTATTTAAAGAAAATAATAATAGTTTTATCATTTACCTGTTTCCAAGGTATCTGTTAGTCTATAAACGTTAGTTGTCTGTTTGTTTATTGTTTTTGTTGAGTATTGTTAAATTGTCGTTGTCCAAATGGACTAGAATTTAATTCAATTGAATTTGTGGTCACACTTCCACTGACGACCGCGATCAAAAGCCAATTCGATTTCGTCATAACTTGACGTGTGATTCGAACAAAAAGACCCTGAACACCCATTGGGAAGGGAGTTCTGGCTTCGTATATTCGATATTCGTATTGATGCGAATATCGCGTGCAATTGGATTCAACCTTGAAGACATATTGATGCCATATACATACATACATATATGCACTTGTTAACTGCCCCCCGAATCTGAGTTCCAATCAATTGAAAAGCAATCGTGAAATTTATTTTGCATACCAAAGTGAAATTTCCGTGTAATGGTGCCAAAAAAAAGTCTATACCATTCTCAAGAACTGCATTTTTCGTGGATTCGTGTATTACCCAAGGTTAGTTAATGATATTTATTAGCTGTTTGACCTTAATTTATTTAATGAAAACTGGAGGAATTTCTTATCGGTTTCAGTTCCAGATATTCAGATATTCAGATACACGATAAAGAACCGAACCACGAAAATAAACATTGTACGCCCATGGAATTGATTATCAACAAAATCGAAAATTTTAATGAGTTGAGGTGTTAACATCTATTTTGCGTATTTCCCGATCGAATTAATTTATTTGTTTTTATTGTACCCAAGACGCAGTTAATGTCGTAGACAACCATAACATTTGAGTTAACAATAAATATCAGCGAATAATCAGCGAGTTTACAACCTGCAATAAAAAACTCTTTGTATATTTGCAAACTTTATTTAAATCTAATATATTCTAGAATTTCTGTGTGTTAATTTAAGGTGAAGTGACATTTCTATCACAATCAGCCAAATTCTTAGACTTTTCTATCAGGGCCTAAACAAGGCAAAGAGATAAATGTAAGAAAGCTGAAATTAATGTTGCACGACTATTGAATGCTCTATAAATTTGAGCACATTCCTTACAGTTTCTAAATTCTGAGACTGTTACTCTTACCCTATACTAGTTGAGTATACCCCTTTCAAGCACAGCAGTTAGGGTGTCACTAACGATTTAGATAAGGCAAGCAATTGAAGTCTTTGATATTGAATTTATGTACTACGAATAGTTTTGCAAACAAACAGATTACTGTTCAACTCGACTAGGAACTTGCTGATGCCATCGATTGAAATGCTTAATCCCAAGGCGGATCATCTATATGTTATTGCTGTCGATTAGTCGATATCACGCTTGGCATTCCACAATCCCAGTCCCAATTCCAATCACATCAACAAATCCATAGACAACAATTGAGGTTCTCTGACCGAATTGAATGACTTGTTGACGATGACGTGTTGACGTCTTCAAGTGGACAGCTTATGAGCATTATGAAAATACAATGTAAGCTAATCAATCTAATTGATTACCTTTGTCCTTGAACTACTTTTCCACCGATCACATCGATGATAACAGATTCAAAGATTTCAGAGTGTTCTTTCACGATATAAAGTGAAAATTTGTTTGCCAAAACCTGAATTCCATAATGGGGGGCTGGTTACCTGTCTGAGGTGTTTGTCATGTTGTTTGCCCAACAGTTCATAAATTGTATTATCACATGACTTAAATACATTGGAATGTGAGCACTTTATACCGTCTGACTATTGCCGGAATATCAATATCGTTCGGTGTGCACGGAATTGGTAATAATAATCAGCTAAGTACCTAATAGAGTATAAATGCCTGCTAATTGAATGCTTAATCATGCTGTCCGACCAATTAAACTGCCAATTTTGGACACTCTGTGTCGGCCATATGGCCAAAATACTATTGATATCGATATCTAACAATTTCCCTCAATTCTGGTACACAAGAAGCGTGCCAGAATTTTGAGTATTTGAAACTCATTCGGCAACTATTTGAAATGACGTCTCAATTACATTGTTTGTAGAGACGACACATCGCGGACATATGTTGTCATCATCATTATGAATAAACAATTTGCTTATTGTACTTGAATCCGATTTCAAGTTCAATTGCTAAACATAAATAGAAACACGTATTTGTTCTTTTGTACTCTGTACTATACTTAATCTAGATTTATCAAGACTAAATCAATTTCGGTACGTAATGTCTGAATTGACCTCATGACAAATGTGGATAAGTTTATTCATTCATTAGAAATGTTGATAATTTTATTCATTCATTATTTTTTGAAATTTACTCACCCTCTCAACTTAATTGAACTGTTACCAGGGACCGCAAATAAGACTTATGAAAAACTTTTTTTTTAATTTGTATTTAAAAATTATAGAATAAAAGTTATTTTTCAATTTTTACTATAAAAACTAAAAATAAAAGTTATTTTTCAAATTTTATGATAAAATTAAATAAAATAAAATTTATTTTCAATTGCTAAAATAAAAATTTAAAATAAGAGTTAAATTATAATTTTTAAATGAAAATTGAAATTTTATTATTATTTTATACATTTTTTATTTAGATCGAAAAATAAGAGTTTTTATTTAATTTTTATGATACAAATCAACAAATATCTTTTATTTAATAATTTATAATCGTTACGGTCCTTGACAGTTACTATGAAACATTTAAACCCAGTCCTTTAAAAATTTCTAGGAAAAACCTATAATGAATTCTAGATCGTTATCATAAACGAAGTCAATAAATATTATCGGCTCTGGGCTAAAATATTTTAGAACTATCTACAGGGTATATTCTTGTTCGAGAAAAATCGACGTATGAGTCGTAATATTTTGATTTTTTGTTAATAGATTTGTGGTTACTACTCATCTTTGGGTAAATAAAAAAGCTAACAAAAAATAAGTAATATATGCGTTATTACTCATCCAAATTGCAACTGTCGTTTGAGTAAGCGATCGTATTAGATAAGATAGGAATTTTGGTTAATCATCAAACTTATTCAGAAATGCAAAACTTGTTGAAAATCTATACATTCTTATAATACCCTAGACTATATTTAAGTTTACTCTGTAATAGGGCAACATTTTTTCTATTCCATCTCCGGTTTCTTATATTTCTTTGCTTTTTCTTTTGTTGGGTTTGCCCAAAAGCGATTTTCATAATTTGGCATTACTCAGACAGAAATCGCTCATAAAACTTAAGTTTAATGTCATGCAAATGGCGACACTGGGAATTAGCAATGTCGACGTCTGATGGCTTTATTTCTGGCGCTTGATATTCGAATGCTCCCCGGCGGTTATGGATATGAGGGTCTGATATGTCTCTTGGTCTGAGCTTGCAACTTGTTTTTAATTAGCTTTCTTAATGTTTCGGCTTATTTTTCTTCGGTTTCTTTTCCTTTATTTTTGTTTTGTTTATTTTCATCTACTCTTTGCCACATAAACACCATTAAATTTATATTTGCCCATTCGAATTCAGACAATGTTTACAAATAAAATTAAAGACGAAGCGATCCAGATACTTTGAATGCCTTTAAAGTTCATTTGCAATTTCATATTAAAGCTTACTTTAATATAAAGCTCAAAAGCTGATTTAAATTAAGAGAGTATAAGGAAATACCAGTTGCCCAAATAGAAATTGCAGAAGCTGCGCAAATTGTATTCATTTATGGATTGTAGTATATGCAAATTCCTGCATCGGAATTATGAGAAAAACAGAAGCTATTCGCACAAATGATGCCAAGCGAATTGGCAGACAAAGAGACCCAGATTCGAGTATTACGTATCAGATCAAATCGAATTGATACGCGTCATATTGACGCCCATTTCATTCTGCTGGTATTGCAGAAAAAAGAATTTAATTGAAATTAACAAGGTATTTGATTAAATTTAAGACTGTTTTGGCGAAATTGATAAAAATAAATGTATTTATGTACGTATACACGTATTATACAGTTAGTTAAATAATTCATTCGACACAATATATAGTATTAATGTTTTATATGTTGTAAAATATTTTTGATTTTTAATTCTTATCATTATTTTTTTAATAATTGTGACATAGGACGTTTATTCCAAGTTAAAGCTTAAAATTAAAAATTGACAAGAATAAATTATTTTCTAGAAATTTATAAATTTTAGAAGTTTTGGCAAAGTTTAGAAAGAATGAAGTCACACCTTTGACCTAGCAACTTTACAAGTCAAATTAAATTTCATTTTGACAAGCTTATATAAATGCTCTATTATTAATTGTTTTGGAAACAGTTGATATTGACAAATAATGATTGCTGATGCAAAATGACGATACAAACATGTAGGAATTACAAACATAAATACTTTTTAGCTATTAAATTAAAATTCAATTCGAGTTGTCCGACAGCTTCTCAGCCAGTATGGTGCGAATTTTCATCAGCAGCTCCATTTTCACCGCATCGGGGACCAGCGTATGCGCCTTGGGTGTCGCCTCGCATATTAGTTGCTCCACGGTGACGCTGTTGCTGCCGCTCTTCTCTAGCAATAGGCTGCGGCACAGCAATCGCACCTCATCCCGCCAGCCGCACTCCGTCAGACGATTGAAGATCAAATCCTTTATCTTTGAACGATCCCCGGACATGGTCGTATATTGGTCGACGGTGTTTGAAAGGGACATGTTTTTCTACTTTTTTGTCGGCTTGTTTTTTGCTGTTTGTTTTGTATATCGTTATTTTTTAGAGATATTTTGACAGCTGATTCATTTCGTGTCGATTTTATAATTTCGATATTAAACTAAATTTACAGTTTGGATTTACATCACTAGTTTCCAAAACACGTTACAAAAACACAAATATTTAAATTCTAAGGACTTAACTATTTTAAAATTAATTATTTGACTAACTGTATGTTCATATATGTATGTATCTACAATAAAATTATTATTTGATTTGTTTGCTATAACCTTGAACTTAAATTGAGTGCAATTAAGTGCGTGAGTACGTATGTACATATGTATGTATTTATATCAATTTTATTTGATAGTAAATACAAACAAGCAAACAAACATTCAAAATATTCGTAAATTAACTGCGCACAAGAAAGCTCACGCCTTTGCCCCCCAGCCAAAGGTCTCGGCAAACAATTTAAGGAATTTTACCAAAAAACAAAAAAATCTTTATGTCTGTATTACATATCACAGGTTAGAATCTGGTCAGGCAGACGTGATACTAACGAGGAACACAGTCAAACACAGACACACACACACATACACTTTGGAGGTGTCTTTGCATCTTCCCGGGAATTGCCATATAAAGCAATTAAATATCATTGTGCATGGGCAAAACTAACAGCCACTGTTACTGTGAGCAGACCTGTTACAGTGAGAGCGGGTGCGCGCTCTCTTTCTCTTTTACAGCCACCTACACACGCAGCAATCACAAAAACAACCACAGTGCTTATTTACTGTTACTGTCACTGTAAACTCTTCAGAGCTGCTGCAAGATCAGACGTGCTCTCTCGCTCTCAGCCGCCACCTACGCACACAGTAGCAAATACCAAGCGGTCAACGGCAACAACAGAGTGAGTTAATGTTAATTTAACAGAGCTGGTACAGCGAGTGCCTGTTGCTCTCTCGCTCACAGCCACCTACACACACAGCGGCAAACAGTACGAGCAATAATAACAACAATAGCGTAAGAGGCCTTAACAGCAGCGATGGCTTTGCTTTGGTGGTGCCCAATAACTTTTATTAAAATCAGTCAACGGCTGGCCGCGATCGCGTAAGCAACGCGTTAATAAGAAGTGTGGGCAAAATTTGTGATTGGCTTAAGAACTTATTGGCCATAAAGTGTAAAGTTTATATACGAACCTCCCATAAATTGTGCAAGTTTCAAAAAGTTAGTAGTAATTTCCAATAATTTATTACAACGTTTACCGATGTACAAATTTAAGTGTTTAATTTATAACTGTTTAAAAAAAAAATCAAAAAAAAATTTGAATTTTTAAAATAATTGTAATCTTTTTAAGCAAAAGTGAAAGACGTGCAAACAAATTTTCTTTATTTAAAAAGCTCGAATTTGCTTAAGTTCCTCTCATCTATTTAATATTAAAAATAATTTATTTAGTTATAAAAAAGTGTTAACGGAAATATTCGTCCAAAACTACATAAAAGAATCAACAATTAATAGCTTTTTAAATCCACTAGAAAGAAATGAGTTAGCAAAATGATTAAGGGCAATTATAAAATGAAAAATCTTTCAATTTGGCGCCAGTTTTGAATTAGATATTTTTACATCAATTAACGAAATTGGGGAGTACCAGCTCATTAATATTTTCTAATTAATTAGCGAATCAAACTTTCAAATAACTTAGCACAAAATTATAAACGGGTTCAGCTTCGAAAGCTAAAAAAATATATAAATAAATAAAATACGAAAACAATGCGGATAAAGAGTTGCGAACCTTAGACAAATGTTTGAAGACCCCGCATGATTCAGATGCTATTTATGAATCGATTCGATAATTGAATAAATTTCGTAGCACTCAATAAAAAAAATAATCACTTTATAAGCACAAGACACAAAAACTCACGAAACTCGAAGGCGAAACAGGAAAATCTATTTGCGATTTGCATTTAAATAAATAATAAACCTTCTTTATTATTATTATTCTTTGCTTTTTTTCTTTTTTTTTTTGATAATCGTTTGTTCTGAAAGTCAAACAAGTTTAATGCTCTGTCATAACTCTTGCAAGTCAAACGCCAAGTCCGGAACCCGGTGAAAAGGGGCGCTTCTAGTTGGCAATTTTTTTAAAACTATTTTTTGCTGTCTTGGCGTAAATTTGAATTCTGAATCGAAGCCAAAAACTTTCGTGCTTAAAATGAATTTTATAGTTGACGTCATCAGAATTTTTAAAAAGGTTTACTGTTATAGTAAGCTGGCTGGCGTCTTGGACTCGATTTATTGTGACCCTTTTTTGAGTACCCATTAAGGTATATCAATTTACTACTTATTCAAGTAATGCCTACATCGTGAGTTTTTTTTGTAAAACCCAAACTTGTGCTGTAGCTTCCAAATTAACCATTATTTAAATGATTCGAAATAAAATCTAAAAACTTTTCATTTAAGATATTTTACAAATTAAGTAAACATACATTTTTTGAAATTTTAATGAATTGCTTCTAAATGCTGGGTATTTAGCTGTTCATCATTTTATAATTTCACCATAAATTTGATTTGTCAATGCATGAATTGAATTTTTGATGAGTGCGAATTTTCGAAGGGTTGCGGTGCGTGCTTTACAGAATGTCGTTTGGGCAATTCCTTTTCTAGCTTCAGCTCCAGTTATTAAGTATCCAAAAATAAATAAATAATACTTTTAAATGCTACGCAGTAGCTGAAATTAGGAAGCTTGGTAAACCAGTTTGAGTCAGCTTCTACCGTTAAATAAACTGCCAAACTTTTGGCATGCATAATTGAAATTCGTAGAGTCTTAATTAGTGTTTGATGTTCATATTTATCGTTGCACGGCGCGTATGCGTAATACGCAAATTTAAGTGGCTGATAAGCACTGGAAATGCTAATTTGTTGACAAATTGCAGAAGCCATATCTAATCGCAGCATCAAATCACTGCGGACGGCAGTCCGCGCTAGTGACGAAAGCAGCACGAAGGGTGCGAAGGCGACTAGCATATATACACAGGAAGAATGGAAAATTTGCTTCGTCTGTCCGATCAGGTCGAGTTATATACCGATCGAAAGGTATCAATTTAACTTACAAATGTGCATACTAAGACTTTTAAAAACTCACCTGGTTTGTGAGACAAACAGGTGTAAGTGGGAGGGAAATAATTTAAATGATTGGAGCAATTGGGGCCGTTGCAGCCTTTTTGATTTTTTTTTTTTAATTTTTTACTATTCTAATCAAAAATACGCGTCGAATGACACCTCGATCTTCAAAATCCGATCACTGGTTCAGAAGATAATTAATTTTGAAATTTTTGGTGCCCCTTTCAAAACGAGATGAAAAGTCAGTCTGTTTGTGTGTCTGTTTGTTTGTTTGTCTGTTTGTTTGGATCAAATCGTTGATTTAGCTTAAAAGTTTGAATGAGGACTTGTTCCTGCTCAAAAATCTATAAACGTTTGTTCAACGACTTTTTCGAAAAATTGCTAGTTTAGCGGGAAATCGCTAAAAACCGCTAAAATTAAAACCCTTATAGCATCCAAACGATAAAAGCTACAGATGCGATCTATATATCGTTGAAAAGGTATTTTGAAGGGCTGTTATGCATACGTTTTGACTTTTTTTCTAAAGTACATAGGTAAATTGCTACAGGTGACATAAGGTATTTTCCCCCACATTTTGGCGGTTTTTGAGAAAACGCTGCCTACGATTTTTTTTAATTTGCAATATGTTATAGTTTGTGCAATTTCGCGTTTTTTGATGTATCATGCAAAAATTGTAGTCGATTGGTTTGGAAGATATAACCAATTAACTAAATATATACATTTTACTTTGAATTGCAATAGGACGGCAGCAGCAATTACATTTGGCAAACAGTCCAGTAACAATGAAATCTATAATTAGACAGTCGTTCATATAGATCGCCAGTAGCGCAAAGTGTAGAGCGTCCGGTTTTTGCATGAATTCTCAGCTCGGTATCCGGGTTCGAATTCTGGCACGAACAAAACTTTTTTTTTTATTTTTTAAATGCAATTAATTTGTTAGTAGATGACTATCATGCATAAATTTTTGTTGATTGGTTTGGAAGATATAACCAATTAACTAAAAATCTATAATTTGACAGTCGTTCTTGAAGATCGCCAGTGGCGCATAGTGTAGAGCGTCCGATTTTTGCATGAATTATCAGCTTGGGGTCGGGGTTCGAATCCTGGCACGGACAAAACATTTTTTTTTAATTTTTAAATGCAATTTTTTTATATTTGCGTAAACTGATTTTAATATAATAAATATAATTTTTTTTTTTAAATTTGGGGTATGCATATTAAAAGCCTTCTAGCAAAAAAACAATGCCAGAAGCATATGAAAAATATATATGTGAAGCGAAAATAACCAGTGCTGCCAGACATATTAGTTTTGTTATGTGACAACGCGACTTTAATTTATTCAAATGAGTTAAGCATTAGAGTCTCTCTGTAAATTTATTTTATTTATTCTTCTTTCCTATATAATTAATTAATTGCTTAATATTGCAAACAGAAAGTGTATCTTTATACTTGTGCATTGCACCCAATGTTGCCATACAGCTCATTTTCGTTAAATAAGAATTCGGGCTATCATTTATAAATGCCTTTTGACAAAGTAGTTTTGTCAAAAGCAGAGGCGATTGCAAAAATATCTGATATCCCCCAAAAAAACCTCTACGCGGTAAAAGTCTAGTGACGAAACAATTCCATGCCACAAAATTTCTGATATCCAATTTTGTGACGAAATATATTAAATTTTTTTATATTTTAATTTATTATATACTAGGGGGCTCCCCGCCCCCTGCTCGCTTCGCTCGCCAACCCCCGCTCGTTTATTATATATGCCAAAAAAAAAATTAATATACATACAAAGTAAAAAAAAAATGGCATTCGGCACTGCGCAAAAAGTTATTTTTTAGGTGCAAAGAAGCTGAAGCTTTTTGCGCAAAGTGCCGAATGCCATTTTTTTCTTACCTTGTATGTATATTAATTTTTTTTTGGCATATATAATAAACGAGCGGGGGTTGGCGAGCGAACGAGCAGGGGGCGGAGCCCCCTAGTATATAATAAATTAAAATATAAAAAAATTTAATATATTTCGTCACAAAATTGGATATCAGAAATTTTGTGGCATGGAATTGTTTCGTCACTAGACTTTTACCGCGTAGAGGTTTTTTTGGGGGATTTTTGCATACGATGAGCTCAGTAAATGCAAAATAACTCAGATTAGATAAAATATTTATTGGGGAATCTATATGTAAATAAACAACGTTATTTTTTTCTAAACTGCCTTAATTTTTCCATGATTTTTAAGGTCATTAAAAGCTAAAGGCCAGTAAATCCAACGATTTTTTTTAGATATTTTTAGATATATCTAAAAAAAATCGTTGATTACTGGCTTTAGCTTTTAATGACCTTAAAAATCATGGAAAAATTAAGGCAGTTTAGAAAAAAATAACGTTGTTTATTTACATATAGATTCCCCAAGAAATATAATAATAATATATATATTATTTTAAAATTTTACAAACGAATTTTCTTTTAATTTATTTTGCTTAAGAACCGAACCCATTTTTGAGAATATTATGAAAATAAATAAAATAGTTAAATTATCTATCTGCTCTACACAATTATTTAATTTATTTGATTCACAAATCAATTCAGTGAATTTTTCTCACTTAATTTCAGAAATTGTGATAAGATCCAACTTTAACTTAATTTTAATTTACTGAATTTTCATATAGTATTTATTTTACTTAACTGCTCTGTTTAACTGGAATCCTTTTAGTTGTACGCCTAGCTGCATTTCCGAGTCACAGCAATGGGTGTCAAGAGCGTCCTGATGGCGCTAGTGCTGGTGCTCCTGGGGCCTGGTCCTGGCTGCCAACGCCTATGATCACACACTGAAGCTGGACTTTCCGGGTCCGTATTGTGCGCGGCAGAATACGTGCTGCAAGGATCGACGCGACGGCTGCTCGATGCCCATCTCAAGTGAGACTTGTCTTCCCAGCTCTTCTCTTTTCTTTAGCTAATCCTTTGTGCTCACAGCTACACTGTGCTACTGTGATGAGTTCTGCGATCGCAATGACTCCGGTGACTGTTGTCCGGACTATCGTTCCTTCTGCTTCAATGAGCCGGATCCGTTGCTAAGTTGTCTGCACAACGGCATCTATTTCCACAAGTACAACAACACGTGGGACAACTGCAATGAATGCCGTTGCCTGGAGGGCGGACACGTCCAGTGCGACACGGATCTGTGTCTCACCGACGACGAGATCGTCCACAGCGTCAATTCCATCCATCAGCTGGGCTGGTCGGCTCGCAAATACGACGAGTGGTGGGGACACAAGTACAGCGAGGGTCTGCGCCTGCGTTTGGGCACCAAGGAGCCCACCTATCGGGTAAAGACCATGACCCGTCTCACCAATCCATCCAACGATCTGCCAAGAAAGTTCAATTCCGTCGAAAAGTGGTCCAGTTTCATATCCGAGGTGCCGGATCAGGGCTGGTGTGGCTCCTCCTGGGTGCTATCCACCACATCGGTGGCATCCGATCGCTTTGCCATCCAGAGTCAGGGCAGGGAGGTTGTCCAGCTCTCGCCCCAGAACATCCTCTCCTGCACACGTCGCCAGCAGGGCTGTGAGGGCGGGCATCTGGACGCCGCCTGGCGTTACCTGCACAAGAAGGGCGTGGTCGACGAGGACTGTTATCCTTACGTACAGCACAGGGACACCTGCAAGATCCAGCGTCACAATAGTCGCTCCTTAAAGGCAAATGGCTGCCGACCCGCCTATGGTGTCAATCGTGATAATTTCTATACAGTCGGACCGGCTTATAGTCTCAGCGGTCAGGCGGACATTATGGCCGAGATCTATCACTCGGGACCCGTGCAGGCCACCATGCGCGTCTACAGGGACTTCTTCTCGTACTCGGGCGGCATCTATCGCCAGACGGCGGCCAATCGTGGCGCCCCCACCGGCTTCCACTCGGTGAAGCTTGTCGGCTGGGGAGAGGAGCACGACGGCGTCAAGTACTGGGTAAATATGATCTAACAACCAGTAAAATTAAGCACAATTTAAACTAGATAACAACAACAAAAGGTGGATTTGCAACCGATCTTTTCAAGCTATATTTGTGAGATAGTAGTAAAATTTGGCTGGTATATTTAAAAAAATATAAAATAAATATCATTAGAGCTTGGTTGAGGTATTACAAAAAAGTAACAAAGTTTTTTTTGTATATTATTAACCAATTTGTTCTATGACAACAATATAAAACAGTCGTCCGATTTTAACCATGTTTCCTCAGGCAATACCAGAAGAAGACTCTATGAGTTTGGTTACGATATTTCAAAAACTAACAAAGTTTTTTATACAAATAGATAATTTTTAACCGATCCTTACTATGACAGCTATGGCCTGATTCCCGAATTTCACTTTTGATAAGACTTGTCGGAATTGAATTTCTTTAAACTGCTCTAATACCATTTCAGC
The DNA here is from genome assembly GCA_037043435.1 of Drosophila suboccidentalis. Classification (NCBI taxonomy): domain Eukaryota; kingdom Metazoa; phylum Arthropoda; class Insecta; order Diptera; family Drosophilidae; genus Drosophila; species Drosophila suboccidentalis. The sequence goes on from JBAMBK010001487.1 coordinate 166,193, forward strand.
TATATTCAGCGGATTGATATCACTTTGAGTTGATGAGATTAAGACCGATACAGCGAAAAGCGATCATTTTCAAACCCTTTGTCTAAATTCAAAAACAGGCCTGATTGTGTTCCGATTTTAACTATACTCAATCAGGATATTTAAGACAATAATGAAAAGATATTCTGCGAGTTTTTTTTTATTATATCCCGAAAACTAGTTTTTTATCATAGAAGAGGAACATTTTGAGCTAATATTTAGGAACATAAAATGTGCTTTTGACTGATTAAAAAAATTTAATTTTCTCTTTACAGATCGCCGCCAACTCGTGGGGTCCTTGGTGGGGCGAGCACGGCTACTTCCGCATAGAGCGCGGCACCAACGAGTGCGGCATCGAGGAGTATGTGCTGGCTTCCTGGCCGCATGTGTACAACTACTTTAACACGAAGTCGGCATAAGTTGAACGGAGCAAAACACAACTCTCGTAATCTCGAGCTTTGCAGTGACGAACAATTTATCTCATGTTTCAAAATTTTCCATATTGCTCCAGGCACTGAAAGTGAATTAGGCGCTTCTAATTGTAAATTTATGCTAGAACTTAGGTACTAAAATGATTAGCTTTAAGTCGCGCTGAGACGACGCAAAACATTGTAAGCTGCCCGCCCCCCACCAGCTTCCCAAATATTCCCCTAACTTAACTGAAGTCCCACGCAACCCAAACGAATTCTATTTTAATCAACTACTCGAAGTATATCAATTCGTAACACGATACTGCCACATTAACTGCACCGTCCTCCAATCTGCCACCTATCTCACATACAACTGCCACAACAAATTGACAAAATAGCATATGAATTCCTCTAGTGAAACTTGCAAGGGAATCCCCTTAAATTGAAAAGTGATCAAAGTATGGTTTGAGACGTGTAGGAACGATTTGGGTTTATGTATTGACGAATAACTCCGCATATGCTTATCTACTCATGTATTGTATTGTAAATGAAAGTTAACTGATTCATAAACCGATGTTAACGTGTTCGGCTTATAATGTATGTATAATTTTAATAAAGGAATTGTATTTCATGTTAATTATGTTTTCTTTTACATACACTTTTTCATCTTAAATATTGATCTAAAAATTTTCTAAAAACAATTTGATCTTAACTTTATTCATCCACAATCAAAATCGGTCAAATTGCATACAATGTTTAATTTATATATTATAATAAGTATTTCACTTTAGGGGTTTCTTTTTATTCATTTTGTTTAACAATATTTCACATGTGTGTTTGCATCGGGTTAATGAATAGAATAAAATAAAATACAATTCTTTTGAGGATAATTACTTGTAATTAAATAACTAAATAAGGGAATATATAAAGGAGGGGGAAACTCATCAAGAATGTTGATACTTTGCACTTAGAATTATACAATCGAATGGGATAGATATTAAAGTCATAAGCAATTTTTAGGTAGTCTTTGTTCCTACACTAAACAATCTAAAATTTATCATGGAATTTGATTTCTTGAAGAAAACACAGTTTACACAAATTTTGATCGTATCGCAATGCTCGCATGCGTGATTCTGCATTCAACTAATTTGTCCAGCCTTTTAAAGAGTGGATTCAACTATCTGTAGACTGATAAGTAGCGTTACAAAAATATTCGTGATCGAGGGGCGTTGTTTGCTTGCAAGATGAGAGCTGTGCGCCAATTGAATAGAATAACGAGACAACGAGACAGTTCAACACTAATTCAGTGTGATGCCAGCAAAGGATACTTCCAAGGTCGTGTCATTCGACTCCATGCGACTGCGTAAATGCGCCAATGTATTTTTATAATGGCTCTCGATCTGTTTGGTTTCCTCGCTGGGCTCCAAATTGGGCAGCTCCTCATTTACCTTGGCAATGAGCTGCAAAATTATAGAGTTAAAATCATGGTTTTCTAACATGTTTAAGGTGTTACCTGATTCAACATGGCCACTGTGATGAGAGAATTGCCGCGTTCAAAGTAGAAAAGATAGTGATTCAATAGCTCCACATACAATTGCACTTGCACGCCAGTGTCTAAGCACTGTGAGGCAATCCGTGCGCCCTTCTTCAGACAATCCAGCGTACGCTTCTCGTCGCGCATTTCCTCACCATTTTGCCTAAAAAAATACTTATTGTAATATTTATAAAGTACAATAGCTTTTAGCTGCACTCACTTGCCACTCCAGAAGAGCGCTGCACAGGCCACAACACCACGACATTGATCAGGTTTCTTAAGCAGCTTGGACGCAGCTAACGCACAGTTGGTGCGCAGCGGTTCAGCATTCTCCTCGCCGAAACAGGACATCTGCTCGAATGTGGACATTATCAGTGTGATGGCCGCCAGTTGGGCCTTCGAGTCGGATATCTCGTCCTCATACAGCGAGAACGCCTGCGTCATGAACTCATATGCGACAGTCTCGTGATTTGTATAGCGAATCTCGCCAATCACCAGCGCACCTTGCAGATACAAACGCAACGCCAAATCGGGTAGATCTGCTTTGGCCAAGGCGCTGATTGTGCTGTGACAATACTGCACAATCTTCTGGCACTTTTTGTCCCAGTTCTCATCCTGCTCAGCGATGGCCTTGTATTTAAACGCCAGCTGATAGGCAGCAAAGACAAGCGGCGGCAGGACATGCTTCAATCTCTGGCCACCGCCATTTCCTAAATGTTTGCGCGCCGTTTGCAGCATTTTATATTGCATGTCCGGTTCCTCAGATTTCAACAGGTGTATAAAGCTGTTCAAGAAATGATTATTAAAGGCGATTCCATACCAAATACAGTGCTGCAACTTACCGTGCCACAACGCCCTGTTCCTCGGCAAACTCCTCGGCATCAGTGCTATTATTTGTGGCGTTCGTCTCATCGTCCTTGATCAGCGGCGTTATGATCGTCAATAAGCTGTCTGCTTGCTCCGCTGTGGTCACCTGTGTCTCATTCTCCAGTATGTTCATGACCAGATACAATGCCAACGATTTGCGCGAGGTGTAATCAAACTTCTCCAACAGTGGGCAAAAGTTGTTCAGTTGTATGATGGTCAGAGCATTGTTGTAGAAATCTATGCAAATCCTCAAAAGGCGCGACAGTTCCTGGTTCACAGACAACAAATGCGAGATGCTGTAAACAAGTTGAATCTATTAATTGCGAATCTTTTAAAAGATATGTATGCACACTATTCAATTACTTGTTCATGTTCATGCGATCGAGAATTTGTGCGGTTGTACCCAGCACTTTGTCCACATAATCGACACGATCGGCGTACACTTTCTGTGCGAGACTAAGTAAGGCCACTTGCAGGGAGATTGTGTCTTCCAGGGGCATATCTGTGCGCGTCTGCACAATGTTGGCCACCTGCACGCTGAACACCTCAAATAGTTCGACTTCGGCGGGTATAATGGCATCGATGGCATTACCACTTGTCTGAAATAATTCTTGATTAGAATTTGTATCATAGATAGGGAACTGGGGAATTCACCTTGCCACTGCGTTGATTATAGGCCGCCAGGCGTTCAATCAGCGATATAATAATGTTCTTAACATTTACGCCCGTCTCCAGTTGGGCACAGGACTTAAGGAACGGATCAAGCGTCTGCAGATGAAACTCATCGGGGAATACCTGTATAATGCACTCCATCAGATACTCCTGGGCGATGGCATCCCGGCAGCTGACCACTTGCTCCAATATACCCGGCAATATCAAACGCTTGTAGGTCTCCAGTGTGGCGGATTCCAGCTGCGACAGTCGCACCAGATTAGTGCCCACCAATATTTTCAGTTCCTCACGCTCCTTCTCCCTGCGCGTCTTCTCGCTGGAGTGTCCCTGATGCTGCATCCGCACCCACAACTTATTCATTTCGGCGAAATTCGTGAGCACAAAGTCAATGGCATCGTACACATTGCCCTCATGCTCATTTTCCGCCACCAGGACATCGGGCAGAATGTTCCGGGTACACTGCAGCAGATAATTGCGGAGGAAAAGACCGCGTAGCGGATGCTGTACACCTCGACACATCTCCACCAGATCCTTGAGTATACTGCGCTTCAGTGTCGAGTCGTTCTTTATGTACACAATTCCCACCGTGATAAGCAGATAGAGACGAGGCGCTATCGTGTGCGAATACTGGACAAGTTCGTACAGATCCGTCTCCTTGTGGCTCTTCTCACTGAGGTACAGTTCCAGGTGACATAGCTCATTCGTTACAGCCATGTCTGTGCACAGATTAAGATAGAAATTCCATGAATAATATGATTCATTATCTTATATATGTATGTTTATACTCACACAACTCGTAGTAGCTTTTCGGGGACAGCATCGAAGTGCGCAACTCGCTCAGCATGGTGCTGGCACACTTGAGCGCGTCCAGCATGCGCTCCTTGTCCAGGAAATGATTCATTTGGAATGCCTGTTTGCGTGCCGCACCGACCGCCTCGGCCAGCAGCTTCTCCTGGTCGTCCAAACCATTGGGCATCGTCTGAAACGAAACATAGCATACAGTGTTGGGTACATTGGGCCAATCTCGTAGAGCACGCGAATACATGATAACACAATTTATGTATGTATTTAAAGAGAAACACTGAGAACACGAAATGAGATGAGATAAGCGTCGCCAGCTTATTTTGGAATGCATTGAAGATGATAACACAGCCAACGAGCTTAAATCTGCAACTGCGCCCCCTTTTGGGCGATAGCCGGAAGTTAAGTAAATAGTAGTAGTAGTAGATAATGAATGAAGAGAGGGAGGGGGTGGAGTGTATGGAATTTGCAGTGTGTTGATGACGGTGCGTGGCGTATTTACCCTGGATTGGCCACCATTGGGCGCTTGACCGCTGTACGAGGACGAGCTCCAGGGATACATGCTTGGATTGTGTGGTTGGTTGAGGTTGTGGTGTATATGTGGTTATGTGGACTCCGGTTGCAAGAGTTGCACTTGTTTTTTTTTTGCCGCTAGCAAAAAGTGGGCGGCCGAGGGCGCAGTCAGCGTTTTTCTTTTCTTGTACTTAATATGGCACTTGCGAGCGTTGAAATCTCAAATTCCTGTTACGGGCGATTGCGGATCGGTTTGGGGCGCACTTACCATTACAGCAGCGTTGAGAGTGGGCGGAGCAAGGATGCAAAAAGTGTCTTAAAATAATGTAATTTTTTTTTTTCAATAGTTTTGTACTCAGTGTGACCAGTTTCGTTTAGCCGCAAAATATGCAATTTACTCAAATACTAAATACTAAAAATACTAAGACTTGTGAAAACAGCGAATGGTCACACTCTTTGATCAGCAGCTTGAATTCAAATAAAGTTACATTTAATTTCAATTTATATACAAAACGAGCTTATTTTTGGCCCAGCTGCTTCTTGCGCAGCTCCTTGCACATGGCCTCCTCACTGCCTGCCTCGGATGCTTGCGTCTTTTGCTGATTCGACTTCTCGGCCGCTTCGCGCTCCAATTTCGCGACTCCTTCGCGGACAACCTTCTCAATGTCATTCAGGAGCGTCGAGGCGCCAAAACGAAAGCGTTGCGGTGTCAGCCAACGGCTGCCCAGAGTCTCGTTGACCAGCGTCATCCAGGCAATCGCGTCACGGACTGTGCGCACTCCACCCGCCGGCTTGAGTCCCACAATTTGGCAAGTGCGTCGCTTGAACTCCTGAATGGCGAATATCATAACCAGACCGACGGAGAGAGTCGCATTCACCACCTCCATACCGGTGGATGTCTTTATGAAGTCCGCGCCCGCCATCATGCAGACCATGGCCGCCTTGTAGACCTGGAATCGGGCAAAGTATAAGGATGACAAGATGACATTATAAATTCTTAATTTATCACTTACATTTTCCATAGTGCCGAGCTCCCCAATGGCCAGAATGGTCTTGAGAAGCGCATGATCCCCGCAAGCACTGCGCATGAGCACAATCTCGTTGTAGAGGGAATTCCAGTCACCCAATATCGCCAGCTGACGATTAATCACAATATCAATCTCGGTGGCACCAGCCAGAATGGCATGGCTAATCTCCTGAAGGCGTGTCTGTAGTCCATACTGGCCAGTGGGAAATCCTGTGGCCACAGCGGCAATGGCAACGTTACCCAATTGATTGAACTGTTGGATTGAAGTATATGCGTCCTTAACACGCGCTGGATAAACACAAATGGCAGCACAGTGAATATCCTGGAGGAGCGTGCGCTCAAAGTACTTGTCAAAGAACTGCGGCTCAAACGGATAACAGGCGCGCACACACAGACGCCGCACATTCGCCTTCGTATCGTCGCCAGCCAGTGTGGTCAAGTCCGTCAGCATGAGCGCCCTCAGGGCCCAGGCAATCTCATTCACACCCGAGACGACACAGCGCTTGGAGATGCTCGCTGCAATCTCCTCCACCTGACGCAGTGAGATGTGCACCGTCAGCAGAGAAGCATCTGTAGGCACAACATGAGGAGGTCTAAAATGTTATAGGATCTTACTGGGATACTGCTCACCAAAGGGCAACGTTTTGTTCACAACCAAGTTCTTCATATCCATTTTGGTAACTGATCGAAAGTCTTAATAATCTCGCAGAACAGGAAATGTGTAAAACTGTTATCATAAAATATGTAAGTTGACAATGGTGTCAAACCTAAAAGTTAAACAAATAATTGTTAAGTCGAAATAGCATTTGAGTTCAATCAGGGATTATAGCCCTAACCGCAACCTTTAACCGGTAAAAACCAATTGAAATTTAAAACCGTAACTGAAACCGTAACTAAAAAAAAAATTTTTTCATTTGATTGAAACCTTAAAGCCGAAACTCTGTAAACCGAAATAACCGTTTAGTAACATACATCCAAAAATAAATTTTATTTCCAATTTTTACTATAAAAATTGAAAAAAGCTTTTTTTTTGTTATTTTAAAAAATTGCAAATAAGAGTTACGGTATAACTATTAAATACAATTTTAGAAGCATGTTTTATTTTCAATTTTTTACTATAAACATTAAAAAAAAAGTTAAATATAATTTAAAACGAAAATTTTTTAACTGTTTCTATTTTTTCCGACTCAAAAGTCTTGTTTGCGATCTGTGAAATTTTGTTATTAGTTTTGTATTTAATTTTGATTTATATGTGAAATAAATGTGTGAATGAAACATTAAGTAATGCCATTTTAATTATAGTTTTTATATTAATAATATATTTATATTTTTGCAAAGAAATTTAATTTTTGTGCGAAACCGTAACTGAAACCGATTTGTTTCGGTTTTAATCCCTAATTTCAATAAATGTGTATTTACCTGTAGTCATTAATCTTTTTGTTTGTGCTATTTGTGTGGCCACAGCTGTAGGATTATACTAAGTTTAATTTCGACACACCCTCAAAGTCGACACATCATCATCATCATCAGTAATAGTCAGCACAAATATTTGTCTGATAACAATTTGTCTAATATTGACGTTACTATGCAATCGGTGGGAAAACAGATTACAGCTTAATCAATTATAATCTGTCTTGAAATTGAATAAACAACACAGGCATCGTTAAATTAAATTTGTGACGGCTAGCAGGAAACTTTAATTGCGCTAATTACATTATTGCTTTTAAGTGCTTAAGTAACTAAGTAACTGATCTAAGGCTCTATATTATCGATGTTTCGCCCACTGTTCCCAATATTCGCTCTTCTGCATTTCATACAATCTGGATATTGTGCGCTCAAAGGCAAACAGTTCCTCCTCGCCCGTAAATACACTCGATTTCGAATCATGCTAGAAATAAATAACAAATTTAAATAATGCAATTAAATAGTCTGTTTAATTTAACATACCGAGCCTTGATTTATCTTCAAGTCATCCATAAGTATACGATCCGTATCGGATATGGGTGATCCGTCGCCCACTTCGAATAGATTGTCCAGCGGCTCATGGGCCGAGATGACAACGCGCACTCTGTTGTCGTATAGGGTATCTATGAGTGTGATGAATCGTCGCATTTGTGACTTGACATTCAGATTCAGCTGGGGAACGTCGCGTATGAGCACAGTGTGAAAGAATTGTGCGATTTGCAGATAGTCGCTACCTGCCAAAGGCTAAAGAGAATATATATTAATATAAGTCTAAAAAAAGAGTACCGTGAAATACGTACGCGATCGCATAGCTCCTTGAAGCTGCTATCCAAGATCTGTCCGCAGGTGCGACGAAAGGTCAAATCGCGACCGAAATGTGTGATTGTGCGGGGTCGAATGATGTCATTCTCTTCGGCGCACAGAATCTTAAACATGCGATCCATGTTGGCCTCGGCATCCGTCTGGCCTATCACGAAATAGTTGGTGTCTCCCGATTGGGCAATGCGCCGATAATCGATCGAATCCAATTTGGCCAGTTGGCAGCGATTCTGCAATAAGCCAATAAATGGCAAAAAGTTGACGCGCTGCAAACCGTTCTTGTACAGATCCTCAGGATGCCGATTGCTGGTGGCCACCACAACAATGCCCATTCTGAAGAGGTGGGTAAAGAGGCGCTTAAGTATCATGGCATCCGCGATGTCCGTCACCTGGAACTCGTCGAAGCAGATGAGCCACGACTCGCGGGCTATGCTGTCAGCCACGGGTCTCGTTGGATCGAAGGGTGCGGGCTTCTCCGAGTTGAAGGCGCGATCGACGGGACCCTGACGCTCCTTGGCCTCGTGAATCTGGGCGTGCACGTCCGTCATGAAGGCAGTGAAGTGCACACGTCGCTTGCGATTAATCTGCTCAAAGATTAAGTTGATTACTCTAATCATTATACTTGTTAAACATTAAACTCACCTCACAGCAATCGTAGAACAGATCCATCAATGTCGTCTTGCCCACGCCCACACTCCCATAGATGTACAGGCCTTTGGGGGCGTGGCTGCCCGCATTCAAATCATCATCGGGATCATTATCGTCGGATTTGCCTCCAAAGAGCTTGCTGAAGAAACCGCCGCCAGATGATTCCCGTGTCGTTGGCTGATACCCCGAAATTTTCCTGTAGAGCTTGTCCAGCTGCTGCATTGTTTCCTTCTGCTTCGTATCGACCATCAGTTGACCCGAACTCACACGCTTCTCGTACTCCGACATCGGGCACAAGTTGCGGAACTGGAAGGTCATCACAGGTACTTGGGATCTGAGTAACAGATTCATCTGGCTGTGCAACGTGCCGCGCACCGCCACGCCCACTTTATAGGGCAGCATTTTGTGGCCTTAATATATTTAAATATATGTATGTATATATCACACGGTTTCTGTACACTAAAGGAATACTCTGGTCAGCTTAACATATTACATAAAGCACTGGCGCATTTCCTGGTAGCCGAAACGATGACCGCGAATTTTGCACGTTGGCGTTGGCCGTGAAATTTTGCTACTGACCAAAATATAAAATTGCCATTCACAACAGTGTAAAGCTGTGTGAACAGCTGTTTGCTGCTTTGCCATTCTCATGCTGAACAGCTGATTAGAGGTGGAGAACTATCGATGGCGCTATCGGCACTATCGATGGTCAAGCGCTATCGAAATAAATTTGAAATGAAAATTTGAAATTTTCAAAAATCAATTTAAACTTAAACAAAAACAATTTAAAAAAAACCAGACAATATAAAATTTTGTAAAATAATTAAGTTCAATCTAAAATTGGTTTGGTGCATTTCGGTCTTCGCGTTGCGAAGTTAAGTAAAAACTTTTGAAAAAATCTTAAAAATTCGAGAAAATTCCAACATTCTGGTAAAATTCTCAAAACTCTAGCTTCTAAATTAAGAAACTTCCACTTTTGTGTAGGGCCGCGAGAGGCTGCCACCTTTTTTTTTGGCAGTCTTAGCCAGGGCTGCCACCTTGCGCTCAGTTCAAACTAGGAACCGTAACGGTCAAACAAATTTAAAACAACAATTATGTGAAATAAAACAGCAAGTAGTTGATTAAAGTTGAAAGTTTACACATTTATTATACACACATTACACATATAGTTTTTGTAATAGTAAATGGAGTATATTCGTCTCTCTCTCTTCTGGCTTAAACACTCATGACAACTATTTATTTATGGCTGACTTTTTGCGATTCTACATAGCTTTTTACAATCAATTTCTAGACCAGTTATCTTGGGTATCTTGGCCATTGTCTTTCCACGGCTCGAATTCATTTCGGGTTTTTCTTTTTGGTTTGTTTAAGTTTTAATGCTGGACAAAAACATACATCTAAATATTTTTACTATTAAATTCATAGACAAGTTATTTAAGTATGCAACATTTTGCTGGATTTTAGTTTTTAAATATGCAATTTTACAATTATGTTTTGTATTTTAAAGAGACAATTGGACAATGCCAAAATGTTAGTATTATATTTATTTTCTTTTAAATTCCATTGTGCTGCAATAGTTTTGATATACATACATACAATTTCACATTTATAATAATGTAGCGGAAAGTTTGTCAAAAAATTGAAATGTTTATGTACCTACAGATATTAATTGTGACATTGATAATTTTAAAAATTGTTGTGCAGGACATTTCAAAATCTGATACAGACGGTCCATGTTATCAACATGTATGTCTTAACTTCCATTTAATTTATATTTGATTTTTTTTCATAATTTTAGATACCAATATTTCTGTAAATCGTATGTAAAAACTAATGTTAAACACTCTCGAGTCCCCCGATTGGGGGTAACATATACATATTGTGTGGTAGCTCTAGTTAATTTTCGAAATGGTCCCGACTAATGTAAGAAACCTATAATAAGTGCCAATGCTGTGCACATGGTTTCTGCAATAAAAATAATTTGTTTGCCTTTCTCCAAAAATTAGCAAATTACTTAAAAACTACATAATGCAAATTGAATTTGAATAATACATATAAATATTTTTTTTTTTTTTTTTTTTTATAGTTTCATTGATGAACATTGAATATTGAATAATCAATTTGAACAATACGAATATTAATGATTTTAAAATGCAATTTAAATAGCATTATTTATATATATTATATAATATAATTCATAATATTCGGCAAACATTTGCCAAACATTCTAAAAATCAGTACAATTTATTCATATCTCATATTGGGTTATAATTTAAATTTAAAAATTACATAAAATTATTGCTTTTGATTTGGTTTGCATTTAATTATATAATAATTAACTTTTCAAGCCCTGTAAATAATTTGTTGACTGCACTTAAGACTGCATATTATAATGATTGGTGATGTTTGAATTATAACAAAAAAAATGAAAGAAAACACAGTGGTAAAATAAATTAAAAATATATATTATATATTTGATGAATAAAGTTGAAATATATACAAAATGTTCGGTACTAAATTTTAAAATAACTAATTTATAAGTAAAATAATGATACAATATTTACAATATAGTATTCGTAATACAACTATGAGTTATGAGTCTATTTGTAGCTTGTACGTTTCAAAACTTAGGCAAATCATTTTAGGGAGCTTCACATTTTATGGTCTAAGTAAACAAAAATCCTTTGGATTTTCAATGCACCGAATTTTGGGTAACCAAAAATGTAAATGGATTAAAACTGAACCCCTTCTTTTGACCGTGCTCAGTCGTTGTGTGTGTCCGTTTAAGATGGACTCTTTAGAGCACGTGCAGATTCTCGCAGCTCTTCGATTTGGAATCACGCGTCCAGACACGTCCGAGCAGCCCCTTGACCTTCAAGCTGGTGGAGGTGCGAGAGCCGCGATATTTACGTGGACTGCAGACGAAAAGGGGAAAAGAAAGAAACCGTGTATTATAATTAACTGCAGGATGTGATGGATGTCGAGTGCCGGAGTCGGAGTCTCACCTGCTGTGCGCGCTGCCTGGCGGTGTACCCGCCCCATCCCCCAGGGCCGTTCCAAGCGGACCCAGCGGCGTGTTGGCATTGAGGCAGCCGGCGCTGAGGGGGGAGCAGGCACGACGCTTCGACTTGCGAATGGAACGCTTGCGAAATAGATCTCTGCCAAAAGAAAAAACAAGAGAGAGAGAGAGAGAGAGTTACAAGATTGCGCTGAGTTTGTTGTCAGCCAAGTAATGACTTACCTGGATTTCTCGGGATTTTCCAGCTTGAGGCGTATCTGGGATAAGAGACCCACGAGCAGCTCGTCAACATTGTGATTGATGCCCACCGAAGTCTCAATGAATTTGCAATCATATGCTGTGGCCATGGCCTTGCCCTCTGCAAAACAATATAAGAACAAGTTGCGAATTTTAGTGTCAATTTTGTGAATCTCGGTTATGCGACAAGTTAATCAAATCAAATTGCGTCGCTTAGTTAAACTCTTAGGTGGTGGGTAATAAAAGCCCAAAACTTGGACAGTTTATGTCTTAACACGTTGTCCATTAACCTATGTATGTATCCCCCCTCTTCCACTCCCTCTCACTGTTCCCTACTTTCCCCTGCCTGTCTTTCCTGTGTGTTCTGTAGATTTTGACACGTTTCCTGCGCCTGCTGTCGTTAAATCTGAAGCTATGAGCACAATAAGTAGCCAAGTATATGAGTGTGTGTTTGTTTTTGTAGGCACTGTTCGTTTTTATGACACCCACACACACACACACAGACATTTTTATTAACGTTGTGCGAAAAAAGTTGTCGTCATTTTATTAGATTTTGATAGGATGTTCTCATCTCTCCTAAACTCTAAACAGCTTATTATGGCCCTTTTTATTAAACATCTTTAAAGCCTGAACAGCAAGTTATTTGCTAATTTTCACCCGTTTTCCTTTCCCGGGGGTAAGCTTAACAAAAGTCAGTTGGATGCTTTGTCCGTCCGTCGTTTAATTAAAAGCAAACAAAACACATAAACAATGCAAACTACTTGGCAGCCAAAAGGCCAAACTGCCAACTGCATTTCAGCCGCTTGAATAAATATAAGATATAACATATATAAGCAAAGTCGTTATTGTTTTTCAAAAAAAAAAATATGCAAATTTCGTGTTTATTCTAAAATAATTAGTTAAACCTAATAAATCTCAATATTTCTTATCATTATTCCTACATAATTTCTCATTTTTACTATTTTATTTATTCTAAAAACCATAAGCACCTTTAAAAATATTATTTAAAATAAGTGTGTTATTTTGTCAAAAAAATTACATGTGTAAACTTGAATTTTTACACAATTTACTTGAATCTTGTATTATTTTTTTGGCAATAATAAATTCCGCTGTTTGGGTCCGTACAATTCTATAAATATTTTATGAAATTTGGGGCTGCCTCTTTGCATTGACAACAATAGAAATGAGCTTATTTAAACGTAAGCCGCAGGAATGAAATGTAATCAATTTTGCGCTTAAACAATTTCCCAGCATTAAGCGGGGACCAATGTACTTATTTACCCTCCTGCCCCTCTCCTTCTCTCTGCCAGCTACCCAATCTATCCGATCTCTTCTACCCAGTGTCCGTTTGCCTTTGTCATATGACCCAAATTTGCAGCTTTCTTTTGTTGAGGCCGACACTTCCGTTAGCGACCATTAAAGACAAATGTAATTTGTAAAAATATTGAATATCTTAGATGAAAGCCATGCCCGAAGGTTAGAGTATAAAGATGATGCTTACGGTGTATAAATTTGTTGGCCATTTAAATTCGCATTAAAAGAACTTCTTAAAGTCGACCCTGAAGTGCTCTATATAAATTAGTGGCTTTTTTAAGTCCTAAATGTAGTTCTAAGTATAAGAACTATGCTTGTAAATTACACTACTTTACTCAATAATTATTAAAAATTATGTTTTTAATCTTTAAAAATGGCTTATTTAATTTTAAGTGTTTTTTTACGTTTTTTTCAAGGTTGAAGTTGCTTTATAAATTTTTGACTTTAGATAAAAGTTTTCCTAAGGGTTAATGAATTCATATACCCGTTTAAAGTCTAAGACGTTTAGTTTTACAAACGCAGTATTTGAAATTTAAGTATTTTTTTTTAATTAAAATAATCCAGTAAAATTAAAGTCACTGTGTATTATTTAATTATTTAATTTAATTTAATTTTATGTGTGTTTTTTTAAGTTTTTTCCCAGGTTGAAGTTGCTTTATAAATTTTTGACATTAGAAAAAAGTCTTCCTAAAGGTTAATAAATTTATCTATCATATACCCGTTTAAAATTTGAAAGTATAAGTATTTTTATTTTTGATAAAATAACCCTGTAAAAATAAAGTCACTGTGTAGGGTAAGTTAAGTGGACGTACTTGAAAATACATAAAAGGCAACGAGCGGACAACGGTTAAGGCGAGTGACCTTCAGCCGCTTCACGTTTAACGATGGCTTCATCTATGTATATATTTATTTATATACACATATAAAGCATTTCATTTATAGTATATATAGTATATATAGCCATAATAATTTTGTGTGTTTGTCTGTGTGCTGGACGTGCCGATAATCAACTTCCGCTTGATCAACTTTTATTGAAAAACCAAAATTAAAGCGACTGCAGCTGTCGATGGACACTTTTGTGCTGTCCTTTGCAGAGACACACACACCTAACAATATAACCACACACACACACACACACACTGACACTAACTAATTCATACATACTGTGTGTAGCTATTTTTACAGAGTTTACAAAAAAAGAAAATAAACATATAGGATAGAGAAATCCAATCGAGCGCATTTTGAGGTGTTAATGAAAATTTCTGAAATCGTTTAGTGATGTGCATGTTATTTATTTACCTTCGGAGGTAACGAGTCGACTTCTGGCCAGGTCCGCTTTGTTCGATACGAGTATGATGGCTTTCTGGGCGATGTTCTGATTGGTCCATAGCACCTGAAGCACCTGCTCGGCAATGCTAAAGCTGCTGCGGTCTGCGGCCGAGTAAATGACGCAGTAACCATGTGGATCATAGTTGGTCAAGCATTCATCCGGCTGTGAAAGCAAATAAAAATAACGAAGAAAATACTGACATTGAGTGAGGTTTAAGAGAGGTGCCTGAGTAGAGAGCTAAGCTCTCTCTCTGTGTGTATCTGTGTATCTGTGTGTATGTTAATGGCTTTATGAAATGTCACAGATAAAGTATCTTTCAGGTTCAACGGTTAGAATCCTGAGTGCTGGTTGGTTGAATTGACATTTTGCGTATGCTGATTAAAATAATTGCTGTTCTCGATGCATTCTTATTTATATTTTAGACATATTTTATAAGTTGTTTAAAAGATGCATCTTGATTGTAGATTTGTGTTTTATGTATTTAAAGTTCTCTTATTTAACAGAAAAAAAAGTTATTTATCTATTTTTTTATCATACACTTACCGTCATTTCGGTGTATCCATGATCTATGAATATCAGCTCAGATTCCTCACCGCTGAGTAATACTGATACGGCCTTTTCGCCAGATTCATCATCTGTTGTCATCATACAAAATAAATAAAAAATAAATTGATTTATGAAAGTTTCAATAACATTGTTAGTAATTTAAATATTTTAATAAGTATTACGCAATAAAATTAATTGAAAATATTGTTAAGCTACAAATGAAAGGTGCAAAAAACGTGAGCTCATTCAGATACATAGTAATTATATACATTTACAATATTTACGAGTAGTATATACAATTGACATTGGATTGGATTCTGTGTGTGTGTGTGTGTGTTGAGAGTTTACTTAACGTGCAATTCAGATTTACATACTGGGACTCTATTATCATATATGTAAGTACACTTGACAAGGGGGGAAAGAAATCTTGATGGTTTTAATGAAATCCCCAATTGGCGCCCAAAGGTATGCAATGAATCGTCAATGTCGCTGTTTGACAGTGTGTGTGTGTGAGTGCGTGTGTGTGTGTGAGTGTTGCAATTATTTATTTTTGTTGTTGAGCATATTTATTTTATTTTATTTTTTTTGCTTTATTAATTGCGCTGAAATAATTTATGGCTTTTAGAGCCTGAGCTGAAAGTTGATGATGTTGCATCTGACTGACACTGCCTGCCATAAGTATTCGCTCAACTAGCTGTGGCATACGCATAAATTACAAGTGTAATTGACATGTTCAAGTATTTATGGCTTTCTATGATTACACATTGCATATAAAATTTCATGGCAAAAAAGGTTTAATTTTAATCAGTGTTGTCCGAATGTCACAGCAAAGTCCTTGCCCAAACACTGAAGGACATTCCCAAAATCCTGGCAACTTCATAGTCATGCTTTCGTTAATTCATATAATAACTTGGCCATTATCATAAATCAGAACTCTTGAGCAAACAAAGCCGCATTTATTGGACAATCAATTGATTGAGCAAGGTCAGAAGGGAACATTTTGTGTGCCTGTATGTGTGTCTGTGTGTGTGTGTGTGTGTGTGAAAGAAAACTACTTTGGGCTAAGTCGGTGGCCTAATTAGGGGAGGCGTGTGAAGTGGGCGGGGGGCGTGTCCAGTGTATTTAGTTAAGACTTAAACTTAAGAGCTAGTTAAGTTAGTTAATCGGAATTCAATTGGAAATTCAACGCAAATGCAGCTCAAACGTTAAACAAGTGAAAATTAAAATTGATGGAAATTCGATTATCTTTTTTTTGTTTTTTAGTAATTTGGAAAGCATTTTTAGTAGTATATGTAGGTTAGATAATGTATTGGAATAAAGATTATTATAAATAATTATTTTGGATAGATTTTAAATTGTTGTTGTTGTTGCTATTACCGTCGGCGGCTTTTTCAATATGTATGCGGATATCACAGTTGCCTAGATCTGAGTTACGGTTTCAAGTTATCAACAATTTAAGAATTGTCAGTTATGTTGTTGTTGTTATTGTTTTTGTTATATGTTGAATGAAACGATTTGGTTGTTTTTTGTTTTGTTTTAAACGATGGTTTATGGCCGAAAGACGAGAGAGAACAGAAAAATATCATTTGTATGATGTTAAAAAATATTGAAAAATGTTTGTTGACACTTATTTTAAGTGATGGCGTTACTTAAATTTACAGCAAATTTAATTACAGGAAACTGGAGCGTAAATTGCATTATTTCATGTGTGCGACATTTCGATAGCCTGTACCCATTAAAAAGTCGAACAGAGGACGGGTATATTCACTTTGTGCAAAATAAGTCAGTTGTTCAATTGATTGTAGCAACATTAAAAGTCAAAGCAGTATGTGTGTGTGTGTGTAAGTGTTATTCGAGATGAGTACAGGGTATCTGCAGGTCGAACACCTTCTTTATGTTGCTGAATTTCTATCAATTACTCCAAATTCCCGCATGTAAAAAGCACATTTCCGCACTGTACATCTGCAGCTGCTCTTTTTATTATATGTATTTATTTATTTGTCGCGGATTTTTCCATTTTGATTTGTAAAAATTTTCCAGCAAAATACATTTTTTGTTTTTGGTTTTCGTTTATGCCAATTGTGCGATCAAATCACAGTGGCCATATGTACAAGGCGGGTCGTAAAAAGTCAACCAACATAAAAGCGAATTATTTTTCGTATATAAATATAAATATGTTTTGTGAGATGGTCGTAAATATTTCGCAGTCAAGGGCAAAGCACAAACGACACACAAATTCAACAGATAAACAAACAAAATCAGAAACAGTATAGAAAAAAAAAATCAAAAAAACAAAATACAAAAAACAATACACAAGAAAACAAAAAGAAAAGGAAATAGAACACAAAAATACATGTATAAAATGTGAAGGCAAATGCCAAGGCAACAAACAAAAACAAAACAAAGGGCACAATAAAACTAGACACACACATTTAAGGGTCAAGGGTTGAGGACCAGACTGACACACACACATACACAAATACACACACACATACACACACAATGACAAAGCATTAATGCCCCAAACCCAAAACACTAAAGCGAAGTTTAAGCAGCATTCGCTGAAGGAGTTTCGAGTGGCGACAGTTAGCGGGAGAGCGTTAAAGATAAAGAGGGAGAGAGAGAGAAAGAGAGTAAGAGAGAAAGAGAGAAAGGATACTCACCAATGCTCGTGTCATATGCATGCAAATACTCCGAGGTCATGAACTGCGAGACCAGCGAACTTTTGCCCACTGCCGGACCGCCAAGCATCAAAACTCTGCAAAGGATTTAGAAACAATTAAATTGCGAGCTCAGCAGCTTTTGGTGCACTCAAAAAAAAAACAAATGCTTTCTAAAATTCAAGTTTAAATTTCTTAATTTTAGCATGTACTTTTTTAGGTATATTTAAAAAAAAGTAAACAATTTTATCAGATTCCTGATGGTCAAAATATTTGTTGACAGCGAAAAAACAAATTGTACTAAAATCAAATATTATAAATTGTTATAAAATTATTATATAATATATAGAAATTTAAATACCAATTTAAAATAAGAATTTAATGTGAACAATTAAAACTATAACATTTATATTAAATGGTATTTTAAAAGGCAAAAAAATAAATATATATATATAAATATATAAATAAAAATAATGGCACACCCACAGAAATCGCTTTCGCTTGAATTTCACTTAAATTGCATACAAATTGCAGTGAAATTCAAGCGATAGCGATTTCTGTGGCACCCCAGATATTCTATATTTTAAAATATTATAAAATGTTTGCTTTTATGACCTTTCTTATTTTTAGAATTAAGTTTTAGCCAACTTGAGGTCTAGTAATGTCAATATGACACTTACAACAAACAACAGCTTCACAGCTAACGATTACTTTTGAGTTCAATTTAATCATTATCATTGAAGAAAATTCTTAGAAATCTTCACATACTGGTTACTGTGTCATTCTTACAGATGACATAAGGCATTGAATTCGCTGGTCAAGTCAGCACATACGGTACTGATGATAGAGATTTGGCATCTCTTGAATACAGGTTGTAAATCCGAGTCCAATGCTTCTTGCAATTCTGCAATGTAGCATTTGTGTGTATTGTATGCTTGTTGATTACTAGACACTTAAGTTGGCTAAAACTTAATTTGATTATATTTAAAATATTTTATTTATAATCTGTTCCCAATATTTTTTTCGCAGTGTAGTTGCGGCAGTTGTGGCTTACCTGTAGGGTCCGTTGCCCGGATTTGAGGTGCTGCTTTCCCGACTGGACGCCAGCGAGGTGCGTGCCGAGCTTGAGTTGGGCGCGGGAAGTTGTTGTAGTTGTTGTTGTTGCTGTTGTTGTTGTTGTTGTTGCTGCTGCTGCTGCTGCAGTTGCTGGGCGGTCAAGTGCTCGGTGCTGGAGTTGGAGCTGGCCACGCTGTTGTTGGATCGACTGCGTCGACTCTTTAGTGAATCACCGCGATTGACAACGCCCTTGCCCGTAATGGAGAAGTGTCGCAGTCTGTAATATTCCTCCTCAACGCCAGTGTTGGGCATGGAAGCCACGCTGTAACATACAAAACAAAGACAACAATGTTTAGACTGCAATTGTTAGTTAAAGGCCAAAGTCTGACACAACAACTTACCGAGATCTCTGCTGGGGCAGACACAATTGATTGGGGCGCCCGGACGCACGGCTGCCGGGCATCTTAACCGACTGCGAGCGGCTGTGATGTGGTGACCCGTAGCTGCAATTTGTAAATGGCATATTTGAATACAATTTGTGTACGAATAGTCTTCACTTTTTAGTTCTTCTGCCTGTGTGTGTGAAGAATTCTGTGGAATTGCTGTGCTTCTAAAGTGAAACCTCTCGATATGCCTCTTCTTGGTAGCCCCGCATTTTTAATGGTATATACAAATTTCTGAGAAAAGCAACTAGAAAGTTGCCTCAAAAGGACTTCTCACTACTAAGAAAGATGCTGTCGACGACAGCAAACATCTGCCTCAACTCTTGTGGGCTGGGTTATCCAACTGCTGATTGGAATAACGAATAGGGAATAACACGCAACATCGGCTCATCGGCCGGCAAAACAGTTAAAGGGAATTTCAAACACTGTGTGTTTGTCAACCTGACCACAACTTGCCGCCCAAGTTGGCTTGCAATTTGTCCAACAAGTTGTCCGACAAGAGCCAGTCAAACAAGGGACAAATTTTAGATTAGTTTGCAACAAAAGTGCAAACAACGAATTCATTCGAATTGCAATAAAGTTAAGTTCGTAAATTTGTTATTTATCTACTAGTACATCTAATTGAAATTTAGCTTCAATTTCAGCCATACTTCTTGGAGCCTAAATAATAGCCACAAAATGATGTGTCATTTATTCGATACTTTTCTAAAAATGGCAAACAGCCCAAGAGCATTGAAAAACTGATGATTAGTGTTCCTGAAACCAAGCTTTCAAATGTCAAAAATACTTCTGGAAATTCGACAAAATTACAATTTTATTGAATGCATTTTAAAATTACACAAAAAGACGTGAAATACATTGCTACAAAATTTATTTACTGCATAAAATAAACCAATAATTAGAAAATTGATAAAAACTTGAATTCAATTTATGGCAGCTGATTATTTGAAAGTTATTGAACAGATTATGAATGTATTTCAAAGATATTGAATAAGTTTGAATGCAGAATGAATAAAGAATTGTGAAGCACACCTGATGTTTATGTCTAGTTGGTACTTGATATAATCTTGACATCAAATGCAGCTGCTTCATAAAATGCAATTGACGTCGTATTTTATATTATATGACTATCGATTTTGTTTTCTCATAACCGGAATGTGACTTTTGGCCATTTGCGAGTGTTTTTGATAGCCTTTCGTTCATTGGGTTTTTTTATGTCGCTTATCAAGTGAATAAATGAAATCTGCAGCTCTTAATGGCCAACATATCAAATAATAAGATCTGCAATTTATGACTTACCGCATTTCAAAGTCACGCAGCTCCTCGATGGTTAGAGTATTGGTAACATCCAGCAATTGTCGCATGTTCTCATCCCTCTTGTGTTGCTGCTGTTGTTGTTGTTGCTGATGTTGTTGCTGATGTTGTTGCTGATGTTGTTGCTGGTGTTGTTGCTGATGTTGTTGCTGGTGCTGCACCTGGTGATGATGATGATGCAGCTGAGAGGCATGTGGCGGATGTGCCAGCTGCTGTGAGTGTCGCTTTCGTGCGTTTAATTCCTTTCCCTGCTCCACGCTGATGAAATCGAGTTCGTTTTTGATGAGCAGCGTTTCAACCGTGTTGTCCATGCTGAGCGAGGGCTGTGTGAGGAGGAGAAATAAAGCCGAGATGGCTCGATTGTTAAGCGGATTGTCACAATTGAAAACTCTCCCGCGTTGCCCATTGAAATTTAGTTTGTCTATAATGTGCAGAATCTTTCTTTCCACTTTCTATTCAGACCTTCGACTACTATGGCCATTTTGAGTGGCTCAAGGCTATGCTCCACTTAGCTGGCGTGGATCAGCCTCAGGTATTCAGTTGGGCACAATAACTTTCAGGCTTATCTGCACCTTGAAGCAGTTGCCACATTCCAACATCGCGTGTCGGGCAAATTTGCAATTGGTGTCGAGGCAAAATACTTTAACAAAAACTTTAACTACCACCTTAACTGGTTACCAATCAGGGCCAATACTCGACCCTAAACTGTTGCCAAATTATATTCAAATGAGTTCTAAATCAACGCACTTAAAGTCTTGTTTTTTTTTGTTTTTTGTGAAGTATCTAAGGCCTTTGAAATGTATCTACAGCTGAGGTTTCGTTGTCAATTCAAGGAAATATGCCTCATTTTGTGGAGGGTTTCCTCTGCCTCCCCTTGTAAGTAGACGAGAATAAACAAGTGGGTCGCATAAATTGCAGCAAATTGAAATTTTTCAGCAAAATTTACGCAAACAGCAAAAGTTTTGGCCATAAATTACAGGCTAGGTTAGACCGGCCTCTCAACCTGTAAAGACGAAGGACTGACAGTCATACAAGTACACACACACACACACACACACATACACATCTAAACAAAATGCCGTAAATATCTGCGTATTTATTCAGTGAGTGGTGAAATTAATTTGTTTATTTTATTGGCTGGCCTGACAAAACGAAAACTTTTGCCAGCCTAATTAATAACACATACACATTTATTTTGTGCACATGTGTCTGTGTGTGTGCGTGTTACACCTTTGATAAGTTGCCACATGAAAGTTAACCAAATGCTGCTTCAAGTGGCTAAACAAATAAAACACAGGGGAGCAATGTTGATAAAGACATCATGTTTTATGATGACAACGCGGCGTATGAGTAATTGCGTATATTGTGCCTGTGGAGTGTGTGTGTGTCGCACAAATGAAAGAGATAGACGACTGCCAATCCAATGATAGCCAACAACCAATAACTGCACCAACTGTGCGTTTTACATGTTTTTTGCTCTTTATATTTCAAGTGTTTTATTGATTTCTGCCTTTTTCATACGCCCCGTTGGACGCCAAATGTGTTCGCCATTTCTGACACGTAACTGAAAAGTCTAAAAAAAACTGAAAATTTGATTTGCCATGACCTGTAGCTAAAGTCAATTGGGTATAGCAAATTATGAATGACATTTGCTAGTTGAACAACACCAAATTCAATTCCTATCTATTGATAAACCAATTTTATCATAACAAAACGTTTTAAAATATTTTTAGGCATATAGGCAGCTTATTAACTACTGGGTATCAGTTAGCTGGGCACACTAAAAATTCAAATTTTTTCAAATCAATTTTTGTTGCCATGTTTTCGTCTGTTTTCCATCAGTTTTCAATTGGTCATTAACCAAGAACGGGATGCAAAGTGTGTGAGAGAATTTTGTGTAGCGCTTTTTAAATAGACAAATTAAGGAAAAAACTCAACCAAAAATGAAATAATAAAATGTTGAATTACTCGCACGTTAAGAACAAGGTGTGAGAATTCGAGTTATCTTTGAATTTGTTTTTTGTCAATTAGTTGGCCAACGGGGCGTATGAAAATATGTAGCATATGTTTATAGCATTGCATTTGGTTAATGTTTATGCACTTTTGCCCGTTAAATACACAATTTGATTAGTCCTCGATATGAATTTTGCTTAGTTTGCGTCTGGTGCAGCCTCGTTATGGGTAAACTATGCCGAATATGTGCATAAATTTGCTCTTCGAGGCAGACTGCGTCTGCCAGCGCTCATTTCACACCTCAGCGTCTCCTCCACCCACCACCTACACCCTCTAGTCTATTGTATGCTCGTATTTTTTGCATGCATTAGCCTAAAGATGTTTAAAAATACATTCAGTTTGCTTTCAATCTGTACAAAAATAAGCTCTCGCACATGCCATAAAAATTAAATGGCGCTTTTCACTATGTGCAATCGTTTGTAAAATTCGATTCGATTCCAACAGCATCATCAGCATTAAATTTGTAATTATTTTTAGTTAAAGATTGCATTTGTTCAGCTGGCGTTGGATAAGGGGGGAGTTTGTATCCGAATCTATGTTGGTCATTGAAAACTGCTGCCATATGTTGCCCGTTGGCTCGTTAAGGCGGATCGATATTTATAGTTGTAGTTTTTTAGTTTGAAGTTCGGAATATGCAATTTTTTCAAAGGTTTTTTTATTGCATTGACACCTGTCACAAATTGGTCTGTGCTCGTATTGAATTAAAGCATTGACCGTAACGATTGTAATTCGTCAAAATACAAATTGTAGCATAAGAACAAATTTATTTTGGATTTAAGGATATTTAAATTAGAAATAAAATTCAAAAATTATATAAAATTTAAAAATAAGAGTTAATTTAATTGATCTATAAATTTTGATTATAAAAATGTATAAGATATTCCTATTTCTAGAATATCCAGAAAGACTTCTTGTCGAATTGATTTCTTAATGATTTGACTGCAAATTATTTGAGATATTTGCACCATCTGTTAATTGTCTACTAAATTTTCTCGCCTATGAAAACATATCAATGAATCAACTAATTATTGGGGCAGACAGTGTATTTATTTTCTGTGTAGTAATTAGCGTAATTGTTATGGGTTTTTCTTGTAACTATCATTCCCATCCAAATTCAATCCCCCCCTGTTGTGCAGTTGATTACATTGGATCATTAAGGACGCTGTGGGGGATTCCTCCGAGTGTTTGGTTGTAATTTGACTGGCCACACGCCAGATGCCTGTCCACGGGTGCAAAGTCGACTCAGCACGTGAAAAGGTGTGGGTTGCCTGCCACTCAATTCATCTCATCATATGTGTCTCTCTCTTTTTCTATTTCTGCCGCTGTCTCACTCATCTCCAGTTGCTGCAGTTGAACTATTTGGATTCGCGTTGTTTGAACATTTCCGTGTGCTGCGGCTATTTACAGATTTTGAACAATGGACTGCAGGCAACACAGATACATGTGTATCTTGTATCTTGTATCTTGCATCTTGCCTCTTGCATATATATATTTATTTATAGCCTTCGTTTATTTATGAAGCTGCAAAAAAGTGCAACTAACGCAGCAATGCAACGCCAATGGGGTCAATGGAATCCAAGCCAAACCAAGAAACGCAGCAGGAAGAGGAGACGCAATCTTGTCCAGGTAGTATATGAATCAGTTAATTAATGGCACACGGTAACACACTGCCCCCAAAGCTGACCACAAAGAGAATCGAATTAAATGTATACAGGCATAATTAATTCGCGTTTCGCAAACTACAAAAAAAAAAGAAGGGAAACTAAAGCTAAACACCAGCTGCGAACAGACGCTGACATTAAGTATACGCAACGACATTAAGTATACGCAGTGTTTATCGAACTGAAATGAAGTGAAGTGAAATGAGAGAGGCCTGTGAACTTTTGCTTTTCTTGTTTTCTTTTTTAGTTTTTTTTGTGTTTTTTGGCAATGTCTAGATCTATAATTAGCGGTAATTCGTGCGCGGCCTTGACAAACGCACAACATAAAAAGAACGAAACAAAAAAAAGCGAAAAGATGAAATTTTGGTTGGCCAAGTCAATAACCGCATTTGGAAAATGTGAAAATGAATGAGAAATATGCTGCCATTTGTGAATATTAATGGCTTTCAATTATATAATTTGAACTCGCGAAATGAAAGTGTGACCCTTTGATTGTTAGATTGACCTTCGTGGCAATTCGCTTAGATAAATTTATGCGAATAATGAACCCAACTGGAAATTCGAACTCGAAATGAGCACCTTCCCCATGGAGACTCTCAAATTTAAATATCCCCATTAAATATTCAATTAAGAGACGTCGAGAGATCTGAAACGCTTCGAGTTGAATCAAATTTACACTTTGCAGCCATTAGACGTGTCTTTTCTCCACCTAAGGACACCTGAAAGGGGTGCGGAAAGCGACCGCAAAGTTGAGTTGCATTCATGATGGCCTTAAATGTTGCCTGCTTCTGACACCAAGGCCTAAACGAATGCATTTGCACGTTAACACTACACTGTGTGGACCCCGCCCATCCCTCTCCAGGTTTGTTTCAATGTAAAATCAATAGACAACAACAACAACAACAACTGCAGCTAAGCAAAAATGTTATTTGCATGCCTGTTTTTGATATTTCCAACGTGTGTTTTCCAAGGCGACCACAAGGTGGAGGCGGGGCAGGAAACTTGCCGCAAATCATTTGTTGTTTACATTTCCACACGTGGGCTGGGGGGAAGGGTTGTATTTATGAGGGGCAGCAGATAGTGACCACCAAGGTTGCAGTAGTTGCAGTTGCAGCTGCTCCTCGGCTAATGATTTGCATTCGACAGCCTTTGATAAATGGAAACCACAGAGGGAGAGAAGTGTCTTAAATGAGTAACTAAATTTAAGGCAACAAACCATATCTTTCATTTAAAACCTTAAAAAGTTGCGGGTTCATATTTTAAGCAAATGTTTCTATATCATATTGACCAGAAGAACCAAGTGCAAATTACGATGTAAAACATTTTAGTTCTGTTTAATAAATTTGTGTTAAAAATTGCAAATAAATTTATAGAAAATAAGTTGAAATTAAAGTTAAAGTAAAAGATTTAGCTAACAGTTTTAAGCATTAAATTTAATGCTCAAACTTTTCATCAGCGAAGAGTTTTCTTTCACCGTTTATATTCTCAATTCTGACGACATCTTTTATGTAGCAAAATTCTACGAAATAATCGCGCCGGATATAATGAATACTTTTTTTGCGTTGTTTTGGAAATTTTCTTCACATTAAGGAAATAATAATGCTTTATAAATTTATCAGTAGACAGAGGGTGACTGAGAAAAGGAAGGAGAAAATAAGAGAAGATATAAAGATATACTTCTACATACTCGATTAAAAGTGTAGCTACTTATGACCTGTTTTTTGTTATTGTTACAAGGAAATGTAGTATTCTATATACCTATGTTTTATATGTAAGGAAGCGTCTCTCAGTCCAGTAATTAAGTGAAATAATGTACATATTTTCATTACCCCCGAGGGGCATTAATGAACGAACTACTCATTGCGCCTTACAATGAAATCGTAAAAAGTTAATAAATCAAACGGGACACGAGTCTGGGAAGGGAAGAAAAGGAAAGGGAAGGGAACAGTCGGTCAGCTTGGACATTGTGTGTTATTTTCCACAGTCGCCGAGGGAATGGATTACATATGCTTTATGTTTTTATTTTGAAAGTAAATAAATACATGTGAGCATGTATGTAAAATACTATATGTATTTTATACATATACTATATGTATTTGCAACCTGTGCCTTGGCATGATTTCGATTTCATTTGTTGTTGCTGCTAGTTTATTTTGACAGCTGTCATCACCCGGCATGAGATGTGGAAAAATAATACAATTTATATCTATATAAATACAGATATATCTACATATGTATATATTTATACAGTTACATGTTCTACTGACAGTTGCAACATTTCAATTAAAAATGATATAAATGATTTATGATATTTGCAGACGGAATTCTATGGAACTTGAGATGACTTCGCTTGGATTTGTTTATAAAATTTAAGGAATTGAAAAATTGCAGGATATCTGTTAAGAAATTAAAGCAAACCAAAACAGATATTATAAAAACATCTTTACTCAAGATACTTTCTTCGATATTAATAGCTGACAAAGTAGTACTCATTAGATTAGGCTATGTTATATATTTAGTATCAGTTAATTAAAACAACCTTACGACCTCGACTCCACTTTCACGGCCACTTACAATATGATTACAATCAAACCAATCGACACCCTCTATGAGTCTGTTGTGAGCCATAAGTTCAGGCGCCAGATTATCAAATTGACGTCAGACAATAAATCGGCATAACGGTATAGATATTGGTACTGCGGGCCATAAACTGGCAATATTCATTGCCAAATAACGATTTCGACAATTTCGATTGTTTGCTATCTTATCTGAGAACTGCATATGGGCTCAATTAGTTTGGGGGATTCACATACCTCCTTGTAGCGCTTGGAGAGACTGCGGCAGATGCGTTTGTAGAACGGCGCCATTTCAGATACTTTGCACTTCAAAAATGTTTTGTAATATGGCTTAGATAGGTGAGATACTCTTAAGTCTTTACTCAACGATCTGCTTGATTTAAATTGAAATGGAATCGCACACAGTTTACATGTCGGCAGACTTTTATTTAGCTTAAACGCGGCACAAAACACAGATACTTTTAAATAGATACACGATAATTTTGTGTTTATAATAACTATAATTATTTTCTGATTTTCTGATTTTGTGATTTTCCAGTTAAGAACGTTCTTGTGATTTGCGCAGTGGTTTTTCTTGCGTATATTTTATGGTTTGCTGTTTGCCAAGTGTTGCTCTGTGGCGGATCGTAAACATTCGAATGAGTCGATCCGCCAGCGGTGCGAGTCTTTTATGAGCTGCCACAAGGCGCAACAAAAGCACGCAACACACAGAGAGAGAGAGAGAGAGAGGGAGAGAAAAAGTAGCAGAGAAAAGGCGTGCGAGCAGCTAGTAGCGGAAATGAGGCACAAAGAGAGAAGCAGAGACAGAGAACTAGACAAACAGAGAGACTCGACATGGGAATGAGGGACAGTGATGCCATAAATTCAAAGGAGTAAAATAGCTAAATAGATCATAAAATAATAGCTAGCAAGAGTAAAAAATATAAATTGTTTGATATATTCAATAAATTCATAGTATAAACCAGGGACTGTAACATTTATAATTTTTGTGTCAAAAAATTAAAAAATAAGAGTTATTCAGGTGTGCTACAGAAATCTTTGTGTGGTCCGGTGGCTCAGCGGTTAGAGTCGCCGACCTGTCACATAACTAGAACTTTCAGTTTGAAAAAACTGGGTTCGATTCCCCCCGTCATTGTAGTCAAGCATGTCTTTTTAAATTCCTAGGAATGAAACGCAAAAAATGTATACCTGTCAAATTAAAAAAAAAAAAAAAAAAAAAACAGAAATCTCTTCCACTTGAATATGACTTAAGTTTGTATGAAATTTATGTCAAATTCAAGCGAAAGCGATTCCTGTGGCTCCCCTGATTGGCTGATTTTTATAAAAACAATTATTTCTAATTATTAAAATTAATTTAAATGATAAAAATCAAAAGCAATTATTATTTTTAAATTTGTATATAAAAATTAAACCCTAACTCTTATTTCTGATTTTTAAAATTGACACATAACTTCTTATTTGTCAATTTTTATTATAAAAATTGAAAATAAAAATTGAATTGAAGTAAACCTGTCTGGTATTAATATATAATTAGTTGGCTTTTATCCTATTCAATAATCATTCTCTCTAAATCAGCATTTATCGTAGTTTCATACATTATATTGCCTAATGGGCTCTTACGAGCATTAATTGGCTGAAATGCATTCAAACTCTGCATTCGAGCCATAAATTAAAATAAATAAATATTTAATTTCAGAATTACATTCTCATTAGCTTTTCGGCTATGGGAGTTAATGGATTTTTATAAACGGCATCAATAAATTTTATATAAACTGCGCTAAAATGTTTAAGGTCAACTAATTTTTTAATTATTCAGATGTAAATATTTTGGCTTTTGTGTATTCATAATTTAATCTTTTTAGTCTTTCTGTTTAAAAATTGCAAATTATAAATCACTTAAGGCTTTTAGACTTTTAAAATGACTAAATAAATCTAGCTATAAAATAGCCAAAAGGGCAGCACACCTCCGAGGGAGGGCGGTGAAGGAAGGAGCACTTACTTGTTGGACGACGATGGTGGCACGCGGCTGCTTGCAGACGGCAGCTGCCTCCAGGGGATTGGCCGTCACGTTGATGGAGCTGGAGCCCAGCAGCGTCTCCTCCAGCGGCAGCTGTCCCAGTTGGGCCCTGGCTTTTGATTTGCTTTTGAAGGAGCGTTTGCGTGTGGCATCCGTGGGACTGAGCGATGTGGATGCCATGGAGTCACTGCCTGGACTGTGCATATGCAGCAGCTGCAAGTTCAGCGTGGAGTTGGAGCCATGTTTGGGTGGAATCTGCTCAAACTTGCTGGCAATGTCCTCGAATTTGTTGAGCTCGGCGTAGGAGTGATCACTGGGCGAGGAGGAAGACTTGGCTTGCGGATAGAATGCATCCGATTGCGGCACATACTGTTGATTCTCCCGTATCGTCGTGTGAATCACTGAGTCGGGTCGAATCCTCTTGGAGTTCTTCCTTGACGGTGGCCTGTCCTGCCTGTCCTGCTGCCGCTCGTGGTTCATTTGATGCTGCTGCTCCCGCTCCTGCTGCGTGAGTCGCGAGTACTGCTGAAAGATGTCCGCACTCAACTTGCGCTCGTAGACGGAACAATGTTCCGCCTCATCCGAGTCGGAGCTGGTGCTGCCCGGCGCCGAGCTGGGTGCAAAGCATTCCCGCTGGATCCGCTCATAGTCGAGGGCCTCGCGATCAAAGGGGAACATGGTGCCGGCGGCGATGGCGGCTTCTCTCAAACAACGCTCGCTGCCGCCGCTGGAGGAGCTCGAGGAATATTTACGCTGCGAGGATGAAGAGGGAGACAACTGTTGTTGTTGATGTTGTTGATGTTGTTGGGATTGACGTTGTTGTTGTTGCTGTTGTTGTTTTTGGTTTTGATTCTGACTGCTGCCAAAGAAGTTGCCCTCCTTCATCGTGGGCGGCGCCGAGTTGATCTTGGCTATGGCGCCCGTCGAGGCCGAGGGCGTGGTCCGTTTCCTCTCCCGCTTGGGACTCGTCCGGTTGCTGGACGCGGGCGAGACGCTGGGCGAGATGCGATTGCGTGTGCCGTTGACATTTGACATCGCATCACGCTCCCTGGGCCGCAGTTTCTTGTTGCGATTACTTGGAAATCGCTCGCCCTCGAACTCCTCCTCCTGCCCCCCGTCGCTGCAGTTGCCGCCATTGTAGTGGGCACTGCTGGCACGTCGTCCCTTATCCTGTTGCGTTGTTGCTGTTGTTGTTGTGGCTCCTCTGCTCTGAAGGTGAAGTGACTGCGCGCCTTCTCGCTGCTGCGCGCGGACTTCGGGGACTGGGGCGGGTCGAAGGTGAAGTGCTCGCGTCCCCGCGTGGGCGGCGGCGCCGTGCTGGGCTGCCGTGACGACAGCAGCGGCGTTGTGGATGACGGCTCCCCCGTCAGTATGGACAAACAGGACTCCTGGCTCTGTTTGTATGTTATGCAAATGCGTTGAGGACACAGCGGGGATGGGATGGGAGCAAATATTAAAGCATATTCCAATGACAATCGATGTTTGGTTAAAGAAATACTTGCAGACAAAATTATAATTCGATCTCTGCCTCATAGCTAAATTAAATTCGATGATTTTTATGTATTTATATATTTATTTAAAAGCAAACATTGCTGCCTCTAATTAATACATATAGGAAATATTAATATAACAATATTAAAAGCAGATATAAAGAAAAGATAGCCTTAATGAATTTACAATTTAAGTCAGAACATAGAATTTTTGTCATAAAAAATGTAATAAATTAAATGAATAAATTCCTAATTGTAAGCGCACATTTTTTTTGTATTTTTCTCTTGAAGCTATCTTTAAAAAAAAAATATATAATTTAAGATGATTCGTCGATTCTATTCTTATATTTTAAGCTTTGTTATTAAAGCATAATCGTATGAAATACATTTTATTGCTTTAAGTTTAAATGCTTTTTACAAAAAACTAATATTTTTTAAATTTTTTGAGCGAATATCGATCGAATAATATTTAGAAAACATCGATGTCAAATACATATACAATACCTATAGACATTGATGTTTCCAGTGAAATTTACAAGCCAGCAAACATATATGTATGTAACATAGGTTAACATGTGTCAGGTCCACTTACCTCGGTGCTGTCCTGCAGATTCATGTCGTGTCGCGGGGGATAACGGGAGCAGCTCGTTAGTTCCATCTCGGTGCCGCCCGCCTCGTGCTCGGAATCGATTTGGATGGCCGTGAGAAGCGGCTCCTCCAGCGAACTGAACAGCGGCTCGCTGGGGCACGAATTATCGCCTGTTGACGAATGTAGACCAAGTCGTTGATTAGTTGATTAATTAAAATAGAAATCAATCAATCAATCAACGCTGTAAAACCTACCCAAGTCGAGGGAATCGCAGGTCTCCGATGTGTCCGTGTGCGTCACATTCGTGATGAGCGTGCAGGCCGAGTCCGTGGATGTGTTGATATTCGTGTCCGGAATGGAAGCCGACGAGGCGCCCATCACAACCAGCTGGCGGAAGCACAAGAGAGGAGCAGTTATATTAACAAGCTTGCAAACCGAACTGCCACATTTGTTGTAGAGCTTTAAGTTCGAAAATAAAACTTGTTTTAAAAGGAACAGTCATGCATAAAAATATTCCATCAAATATGAAAACATAAATAAAGTTAGAGTTGGTTTTGGTTTTCTTTTTCCAAATATTAAGAAGTATGAAAGTTTTGATCTTCTTTTTTAAAAGGAGTCAGCTTCGAGTTTGGTTTGAGGGGTAAAATCAAGTTTAAAATACTTAATTTAGGCATGCATTTTTTAAGTATGTATTTAAGATTACTCTGTATAATTATGCCTGTATCAGGATTAAAATGGGAAAATAAGCTCAAATTACTTGATTCAAGCTAAGAAATTCTTAAAATGTCCCGTTGATCACAAAATTTGCTGAGCGCGAGAGGAAAATTCTCTCTCATTTCAACCGGTCCGGTGGCTCAGTGGTTAGAGTCGCCGACCTGTCACATAATTAGAACTTCCAGTTTGAAAAAAACCTGGGTTCGATTCCCCCCGTCAATAATAGTCAAACATGTGTTTTTAAATTCTTCGGAATGAAACGCAAATATAAAATTACTTCCCGTCATTAAAAAAAAAATGTTTAAGAAAAAAAATGTTTAAAAGCAAAAATATTAAAAACAAAAGTAACAAAAAGTATAAAATAAAAAAAATTGAAATGTTACGAAAAACATTTTATCTATTAAAAATTCTTTAGCCCGATTTACACAATTTCAGGATTGAATTCGGGATTGAAAAAATCAAGTATTTCATACTTGGTTTAAGAAAATCCGAGATTACCGCACTTCTGACAACGTTTCGGATTGAATTTGGGCTAAATATCCCGGATTTTTTTTCTGTGTACAAATTAAAGGAGCAGTTTACTGCCACTCACCTTGGGCACTCCTCCCACTCCCATGGAATGCATGGCCGTCGCTCCACTCACCGAGTTGTGATAGGCGCTGGACACCGGATTCATGGGCAAACTGTTGAGTGGTGCAGCTGTTGTGGATGAGTTGATCTTGTTCTTGATGCTGCGACCACTTTTGAAGTACAGACGACGCAAAGCCGTTGCTGTCGAGGAACCGGAAGTGCTGAATCCATCGTTGTCCGAGCCACTCGAGTTGCTGCCGCCCGAGAGGATTCCCATGCCGTTCGAGTTGGACAGCAGCTCGAGCGGCTGTCGGAGTTGTTGTCGGAGTTTTGGATGCAGTGGGCGTGGTTGGCTTACAAGTCGACGTGGGCGTAGTTGTGGGCGTGGCTCGGTTAAGAGGTCGTGCTGTGGACACAGATCGATTGTGAGTGCGTGGCGAGGCATTTGAGCTGGAACTGGAAGCAGAAGCGGAAGCGGAAGCGGACGAAGGTTTCTCGCTGTTGGAATGCTGTTGACCAAGTGCAAGTGCCATCATCGCCGCGGATCGTGTGCTTATATAACAGGTGGGCAGCTGCTTGGACTTGTTGATGTTGATGTTGCTATTGTTGATCTGGTTGTTGTTGTTGTTCTTGCTGGTGCTGTTGGAAGCCGTTGCATTGCCCTGTGCTGCATGTGAAACGGAAACGGAAATTGTCATGGCTGGTGAAAGGAGAGTGAAACAAGAGTTGTAGAAATTGATGCTGTACTTGATGGCATAAATAATTTTAAGGCATCTGCAATGACACTGACAGAAAGATGACTAAAAGATAATGATCAGGTGAAAATGGGAACTGTCTCACAGAGAGCATTTAAACTTATTCATTGATCGACGTTTAAGTTGAAAATAAAGTAAATAAAGCGAAAATCAGTGAGTGACTTAAACTTCTTCTATGAAACTGGCTTAAACAGTCACTTAAATTTAAGGGAAAGTCTGATCATTTGAATTTGAAATGTATAACGTTACGTTTGAATTTGATTTGAATTACGTTTATAGTATTAAATTGTACAAAAAGCAGAAGGCATGTTAACGATCGTCACTGACTTTCTGTTAGAAATTCAGCTTGTAAAGAAAATGTTCTGTAAAAGTACATTAAAGCCTGCTCAGAGTAATTAAAAACTTAAACTAGTGTCATTGTGCTATCAATTGTTGAGCTACATAAATTATCAGCGACATTTTCCCACTCCCTGGACACTGACTGCCAGTTGAAAGCTGCTCGGCTGTTTGGCTGTTTGGCTGATCAAAGCATTCACCTGAATCGGGTTGGGCAAATCGCACGTTCTAAATCAGCGAATAAAATCGATAAATTCTAGCGTGACACACGCAGCTCATTCAGCCACACCAAGTGGTAAAGAGAGAGAACGACAAAGCGATAGAGAGAGAGAGAAGCCAACACATACGCATTAAATGACTCAAGCACTATTTGGGAATTCGTGGGTCTATCAATTGGGATTGGGGTTGGGGCTTGGGGACGCTTCGCTCTCAGGGTACTTTACCTGGTTCGCGCACGGAAGCGACGGCCACGCTGAATTTGGCACGTAAACAGAATTGAGATTTCGAGGAAAACAAATAGGAAAACAAACCAAAACAGAGAATAGATGATAATACAAATAATAATGTACTCATATAATCAAATTCCACAAATAATTGAGCTAAAGATTCGTCTAACGAATGTCTGGTATCTATTTACTTCAGCACTCGACACTTTGATTGTTGTTGTTTACCTGTAGCTCAATGAAATTTCCCAATAAGTTCTAAATATGTTTGCCAAAATAACAAAAAGAATACAAACAATCAGTTATGCGAGGGGCCAACAGTCTTCCCCCTCCAATAAATATCGAAATATTTGGAACATCTTTGACCCAAAAATATTCGCAACATGATGAATATTTTCACATATCGCGCATACGCCCCGTGGAGCCAAAACATTACGAGCCAACTTTGTAGCATGTTTCCAGATTTATTTACACAAACGTCACAGAAACTATGTCAGCATGAAAAATGGGAGGGTGGGTGGAGAGGGGAGAATATCAAAACTGTTGCTGGGGGGAATGACGAACGAGGGTTGTATGAAGAAATTTATTATTCCGACTTTACCTTGACCACGACTCCTGGAGGTTGGAGAAGCGCCCGTCGCTTTCGTCGTCGTCGTCGACGCTGCTGCTGTGGGCGGTACTGTTATAGGTGCTGTGGGCGTGGCATTGGGTGTTGGGCTGCTGTCGCGAAAGATGGGCGAACCAGGTACATAGCGTTCAGGCTGCAAATAAAAACACAACATAGTATTGTAGAAGGAGTTACAAAGCACACACTCATTAATTATAGTTCAAACAAATGTGCGTTCTATGTAAATAATGAAAGCGTAGATCTTATCAATAGTCGCTGCATGATAAGATATCAGAGACTTGGAAAACAAATGTGGTCTGTCAGAATGCAAGTAATAAACAGTTGGGCGTTCAACAAGTTGTGACTGTGAATTCAAAGAATCTAAGATGCAAAATTTACGATTTAATCTCACTTTGGCCGTCATCTTAGCAGCTGCAGCTCAAACAATTGGTGAGTACGATGAATTTGTATTATTTATAAGTTATCGTATGTGCCTGTCAGAAGTAAATCTAATTCAAGAGCACTCATATTCAGTTTCCACTTAACTTAATTAGCTGTTTTATTTCGCAACTTGTCAAGTCTGCGAAACAGATTTATGACAGATAGAAAAAAATATCAGGTAAATTTTGAGACGTTTCGCGTTTGTTATTGTTTTTTTTTTATTTATTTTTTTTTTGTTCTTGGCACGCTCTTTGGCTAATTCAACATGAGACCTCCACGCGATTCCAAGAACTTTGCTCTGCTTACGTACTTCCGATATACTATATGTGGCATATAGTATATTTGTATTATATTGAATGAGTCTATTAACCATATAATAACCCATCTTTGGTTCAGCTGTTGATGCCACTCTTCTATGACCGCATTTAATTTATTGATTGCTACACAAAAGATGATAAAAATCATTTCTCAAAAGATTTCACTGCATAACGCTGTATTTTTAGATCTCGCAGAAACCGTGAGACCAAATCAATCAGATCAATTGTATAAAAGAAATTTAATTTAAAAAAAATTGTATAGAAGTGTAATATATAAAATTCGAATTGACGGGTATACGAGCCCAAACCACAATTAATTCGTACGCCCTTTTTTTGACTTTAACAGCTATTTAAGTCAATTCCTCATAGTAAAAAATATATTTTTGGAAAGGTCTTTTAAATTTCGTTTAAATGATGCAAAACTTTCCTTAACCCATTAAGTACCCATTAAAAATTTTTAATTTAAAAAACAGTCATTTTTTTAACTTTTTTCCTCGATTTTTTAGAAAAAATATTTTGATGCAGACAATTTTTTTAAACATTTCTGACTGCAAAAAAAAAATTTCAAAAATCTTTTTGCTAGTATTTTTTATGATTTTTTGAAAAATGCCGTTTTAACCCATTTTTCCTACTTTTCAAACAAAAAGTGGATTTTTGGCAATTTTCAAAAAATCATAAAAAAATACTAGCAAAAAGATTTTTGAAAGAAGTTAAAAAATTTACCTTTTTTTAAATTCAAAATTTTTAATGGGTAAGTAATGGGTTAAGGAAAGTTTTGCATCATTCAAACGGAATTTAAGAGACCTTTCCAAATATATTATATATTTTTTACTGTGAAGACTTAACTTACATAGCTGTTAAAGTAAAAAAAAGGGCGTACGAATTAATTGTGGTTTGGGTTGTATTATATTTACATAATTTGATGTTTTCTCGTTAATGTACAAACCCTATTTTCACGAAGACTTCAGAATTCAGACAATGTTTTGCTATATAGTAATAGATAACTTAAATTCTAATTAATTTTCGAAAACTCTGCTAACGATCCTATATTTACTACTTATCACAAAATAATTCCCATACATAAAGCTGAGTTAGATTTTAGTCGCATGTGCATTGATTCTCTGACCACTGTGCCTCGAAGATAATTTTGATATTTTTGGGTATAATTTGGGTGCTATAATTTCGCACGAATGAGTGAGTGAGTGTTCGCTGACTGATTCTCGAATACGCCGAAATGAAGCGTGCCAGTGCCAATGGGTTTTTGTCTTCTCGCTCAGCGATTTATGCAGAAATTGCAGTGTAAATTGTTTAAAAATAAACACACATTCTGAGCGTTACTCGTTAATTTCTATCCACTGGTTTTACGACGAAATTGTGGATCTGTAAAAGGCCTATTAAAAGAGCACAGTTCATTATTTTGATTGCAGATAAACGAGCAGGAGATTGAAGAGGGAGTAGCTTCAGTTGTGCCAGCTGTTGGACAAACGACTGTCTACAGGGTCATTTGGGGTCTGAGAACTGAACCGAACCG
Organism: Drosophila suboccidentalis; assembly: GCA_037043435.1. Classification (NCBI taxonomy): domain Eukaryota; kingdom Metazoa; phylum Arthropoda; class Insecta; order Diptera; family Drosophilidae; genus Drosophila; species Drosophila suboccidentalis. The sequence continues at coordinate 202,945 of JBAMBK010001487.1, forward strand.
AACCAAAAGATGATGTTCTTCATACCCTCACAGAGTATACTATACATTTTTCACGCAATATGCAACAATTGAACTTTATACGATTTTGTAGCTATATTTATCCATTTTTTAGCTGTCTCTTGTTGTAACAAAACTAGAAGTTATATCTTGGCCAATAGAGTATTGTATCTTTGGCTATTTTTGACTAGTTTTATGAGGCCCCCAAAGTCTCGTGTCATGAATCTGCTTACAGAAAAGTTTAGCCATCGGCTGTGCCTGTTGCTATTCTTGATGCCGTCTATTGACGTCATTGTTATTACACAAAAACGCATATAGAAAAATAGATAGATACATGTCGAGGACGCTGTCGTGCCACTTGGCAAATAGACAGAAAGTCTCTTGCCAAAATTCTCACTTTAATGCAATTAATTTGAATAAAAGCAAACATTAAAAATAAGCAAAAATTGTGTTTTTATAGATTTTCATGTTGTCGCTCTGTTGCGCTTGGCTATAAATAAAATCTAAGAAAAGCACAACATCATTAACAACATCATGATGATGATGATGGTGATCATTAGCGTGAACAATAAATGAAAACGAAAGGCAACGTCATGACCTCGTTCAATTATTGTGATATGCTTATTTTCGTATTTTCAGTTTAAGTATTTTCAGTTGATTCGTATATAGTTTGTACCCCATCTATAGTTTTCTGTATTTTTCTGGACTTGCAGCTCTCGAGTGCTACGTCTGCAGCTACACGTTGAACCAGAACGATGCCACCTGCATCACGAACGCCAGCGCCGTTCGCGCCATCAACTGCACCAAGAAGTATTGCCTCACGGTGCGCCAAGAGATGATTGTGAGTAGCACTTTGGGTATAGTACACAGAAAAAAAAATTCGGGATATTTAGTCCGAATTCAATCCGAAACCGTTGTCAGAAGTGGGGTAATCTAGGATTTTCTTAAACCAATCCCGAATTCAATCGTGTAATTCAGGCTAAAAAAATTGTATCAATTTTTTTTTATTAATTTTTTTTTATTATTAACTTTTTTTTATTATTTTATTTTTATTTTTTTTTTGTTATTAATTTCTCAAACCAATCCCGAATTCAATCGTGTAATTCAGGCTAAAAAAATTGTATCAATTTTTTTTTATTAATTTTTTTTTATTATTAACTTTTTTTTATTATTTTATTTTTATTTTTTTTTGTTATTAATTTTTTTTTATTAATTTTTTTTTTTTTTATTTCTTTTTTTTATCATTAATTTTCTTTTATTATTTTATTTTTATTTTTTTTAATTTTTTTTTTTTTTGTTTTTTAATGACTGGAATTATATATTTTTGCGTTTCATTCCGAAGAACTTAAAAACACATGTTTGACTACAATTGACGGGGGGAATCGAACCCCGGATTTTCTAAAACTGGAAGTTCTAATTATGTGACAGGTCGGCGATTCTAACCACTGAGCCACCGGACCGGTTGAAATGAGAGAAAATTTTCCTCTCGCGCTCAGCAAATGTGGTGATCAACGGGACATTTGAAGAATTTCTTAGCTTGAATCAAGTAATTTGGGCTTATTTTCCCATTTTAATCCTGATGCAGGCATAATTATACAGATTAATCCTGAATACATACTTAAAAAATGCATGCCTTAATTAAGTATTTTAAACTTAATATTAAAATGCCTTTTTTTTCTGTGTATAGTATACATTCTATTTAGTCAATCCACATCAAATGTTGCAAGCTATAATCATGGCACGAACTAAGTATACGTCTTCCCAGTTGAGTTGGAGTACGTGAAGAGTTAACGTACTCCAACTCAGCCACAGCTGGTTGATTGCGGCGCAACAATGTGGCAACGACTTCTCCTCATTCTGTTCTTCTTTTTTTCCAACCGAAATGTTAGCCATGGCAACTTTGTTGCCAAACTTCCACTTTTCGCCAGCAAATTAGCAAGACTCACGTAGCCAACGAGGCTATTAAACTAAACTCTTAAGCATACAAAGTAATTGAATATATTATGTGCAATGGGCACATGTGGCGTATGAGTAATGAGCGAATATTGCTCGTAACTCCAGAAGTGCCATTTTAAATTGTACTTGCTGTGCAAGCTTCTCATATTTCTATTTGGGCTGGTAATGCTGTAAATTGAATACCCTAACATTTTGCTATTGTTTATTTATTTATTTGGATTTAACTTCGATTAAAATAAATCGTCAGAAATCGCTTTTTTTTTAGAATTTATATTAAAAGTAAGTTTTTGAAATTAAATTACATTATTTACAATTCAAAAATTATAAATAAAGCTTTTTAAAGTTGAGTTCACTTAAGTTACGTTAAATCTAAATCTAAAATGTATTTATTTTTATTTCAGCCATTGACTTAGTTTTAAATTCAACTTGTATCACAAAGGGGTATCTACAAGTTGAGTGTGCAACTCTTAAATGATAAACTTATGTGCCAAGTGCCATGGAAAATGTAAAGTCGCAGTTTCTCGTACCCGCCCAGGGCTCAAAGCAGCAATTTGCACAGAAAGAGAAAAAAACCGGCATCTAAATGGCCAAAGTCAAGCACTTGACTGGGCAGAGAGATGGGGATCAAGTTGTCTTAGAAAGTCTCGCACTTTTCTACATATTTATCAGTCGTTGGAGTCGTAGAACTTCTCTTGTCTCTGTCATGTCATCAGTCGATTGTTTTTATGCAGGAATGTGAATACTCGTACAAAGAAAGGACAAGAAACCTCTTCTGTGTTGACATTGAAGCTTTTGTGTTTTAATTTCAAGCGCAGCGTCAAATCAGACCAAATAGAACCGCCTGCGAAAATGTGAAGTGCACAAAAAATCCATTACCATAATTTAATGGAAAGCCAGAAAGGCGTATAAGACCACAAAAGCCTCTTGTTTGGGAAGCTGAGATACACAGCATATACTATATACTCGTATCTACCTACTCTGTCAACGGTTTTCCTTCTGGCTTTCGGCTAGGCCAAAGTGAACGTTAACTTTATCGTTGTCTGCTGTCGTCACAAATCCGTTTTATTTTTAAATAATTTTCATTTTTTTATAAAGAGTTGGGTAAACATTCGCCAGCGCTTCATTAGTCATGAAGCCTTGAACTCTTTGTTATTGAATTTGCCGGATCAAAGTAGCTTTAAGCCGGCATGGAAATGAACAAAAAGTATCTCTGGATAGACCCAACGGCACAAAGAGCTACAGCATTGATGCTCGACATAATGCAATTAAAACTTTATCTTCTCTCCGGCCGAACGAAAGATGCGGAAATGCTCAGCTCAACTACTGGCAACAAGCAACAGTTCATGAATATACTTTATATACACACAAACCAATTAAATCAATTTAACATAAACAGAAATACGTCATTGTGTATAGAAAATGTGCAAAGTTTGCTATAGATATTTTTCTAAATTTTTATATTTTTTAATATTAATGCAAACGCGAAGTTTGACTAAAGAAATCGAAAGAAAATTGTGAACAATTTCAAATATAAAAAAAAACACATGAGCTAGGAAAATTTCGAAATTTGCGGATGTTTACACTTAAATTCTAATGTCAACGGGAACATTAAATATGCAACTCCATGTTTACTCTAAATAACTTAAATATTTGAGTATATTTTTAGCACATGTCTTTTTCCCATTTGCAAACTTGAAGTATGTGTAAAGTTTACAAAAGAAATCGATAGAAAAATGTTAAAAATTTCAATAATGTAAAAAAGTACATCCGTTGGAAATTGTGAAATTTAGCTGATGTATCTTTTCCGTCTCTCGCTTTTCCTTTTCTTTACTTTTTCTTTATGCCTGTCGCCTGAAGCACAATGCGAATAAAGTCAATTCCTTTCTACGTGACTGTGTGGATAAGCCGCTTGTGAGTATGAGTTTGAGAGGGCATATCAACTGCTAGACAGATTGGCCATAAATCAAAAACGCCTTAAACATTTTACAGATGCTGAACGGAGTCAAAGCGGATGCCTCGTTTCGCACCTACTATCGCTCCTGCCAGCAGAATCTTTGCAATGGCCACAACGGACGCGTCTACAATTCCAGTGGCCAAATTGGAGGAGCTGGAGGTGCTGGAGCTGCTGGAGCTGCGGGTGGCAATCACAATGCCATTATACCTGGCAAAAAGAATGGATGCCTCAAGGCAGGGACAAGCATCCTTTGCATGCTCGTTGTTGTTGTTGTACCTGTAATTAGCGTCAAATGCATGCCATGAGATATGGCTAAAAGGATAAGACTCCACTCGTTATACCTTTATATGGCAGCTAAAAAACGCTGAAAATAAAATGCCGCCAGCATCCAATTAAAACGCTTTTAGCCAAAGCCCGTAAAGGTAAGGTGCTAGCATAGGGAGGGGAGAGGAGGGTATTGGGTTAGGAGGAGGGGCAGCTTGCTGAAAAATGACCCCGACATTGTTTTTTCTATTTTTACATTTCGCCATTGTAACACATTTGACAGCTAAGGAGTTCATCGAGGTCAGCCTTCCGTCTAAAACTTCCGTTAACGCCCACATATGTTGGCCACAACTTGCAAATGGGCGGGGCCTTCAATTGCCAGCTAATTAAAACAAATTAAATACGCGTTAAAAGCAAACATAAATTCCAGTGAATGGCACATTTCGCTGTCGCTCTCGACTGTCAAACGATTTGACGACATTTTTATGTACATTTGTAAATTTTTAAATTTCTGTCATGCCAAAAAAAAAAGCTAAAACAAAAACATTCGACGACAAGCTGCAACGAAGTCATGAGCCAAACAACTGTCGTTAAAAGTGTTAAGAATCAACAGAAATTGACAAAGAACAAACAAGTTACAGGTGTTTGTGCCCTAAATTGCCCCAATCCTTTCAATTATCAAACCCCAAACCTGCAATTCTCTTTTCATTAAGATAAAAACAAACTCGACACTTAGATGTTGTATTTATTCAAGTTGTTGACAATGAGCTACGACTTCTGGCCAAAGGACTGCAGACTACTTAAGCTAAAGCAAATACCTCGTTCCTTATTCCTCGAAGTAAGTACTTAAGTGCGGCAATTGTAGTTGGTCATGCCTCATTATGAGGCACACTATTAAATCGAGGGTCTGTTAAAAGCACTTGACGTGTATTTTCCTTAATACTCCAGCACAGGATACTGCAATCGATTACTTGGTAGGGCACCTCACTATCTCCATCATGTAAACTGAACTTCGTAGGGTGATTCATGAATTTGAATATCTGCTAAATAAATCAGAACTTTTTGCTAGCAGGCATTGGACTCAATTTACACACATTAGTGTATGTGTGTGTGTGTGTTTAAGTCAGTGCTTGTTGACTTCACGCATTAAACTAACAACAGCAACAACAACAGCAACAACAGCAACAACAACAACGACGTTTGACAGTTGCCGTTGTCGCTGACATTTTGATGTTGCTTTTCGCTTTGCTTTTCGCTCCCTTGACATGCTTTTTGGCACTTTGGAAAAACACGAAAAATGTTTGCATGGCAAACACAACCCGCTGTCATTCCTCTTCCATTCCCCCTGAAAACAACAGCACTCGCTACACGCCCCTTTCCTGTTTTTTTTCTCTGTTTTCAGTTTTCGAAATTTCTTGCATTTTGCTTGGGTCAGACAGACAGCAATTGCCATTGGAGATTGAAAATCGTGAAGCGACTCGACGACATTTGGCGAGTTTCAATCAACCAACTGACGTTCATCGAAAATCTATCAATTCTTTTATGATGCCAAACAAAGATATAATGCAAAGTCCAACAAGTTGCTGAACTTTTATCAAGATCTAGTATATATCTAGTTTAATTTTACATTTACGGATGAAATAAGTTTTTTGTTGACTGACTGAGTTGATTGGCAATCAGCTAAAAGTTCGAGCTGCGCATTTTTCCAAAAACTTCACTCAACTCCTTTCCACTTCTATGTTGAAAAGCGTATTCAAATTATGAGCGATTGGCTTTTAATCTATTTTCTAGAAAATTGCATGGAAATTGAATCGATAATTCTGAAAATGCATCCAATAATCTAGGATATTTAACTTTTTTCAGCACTTTGCAATTTGCAATTTTATATTGTTGTCTTCTTTTTTTTGTTATTGTTCAACAGAGCTTTTTATAAACTTTGCTCATCAACAAAAATTTCCGTGAAAACTTTAGCTCTTATTAATTATTTTTTTGTGGCCTCATTACCTGATTAAGGCACACTTCAATGGCTTTAAGTACTACGCACACCTACAAAGTAGACAAACAATTAATTTTATGGCAAATTACATTAAGGTACAAGTGAGTGGAAAGAATCTCTTTAATTTCATTGCGGAAACGCAATTTACGCTTAACAAATATTGTCATGCTCCCAATTCAAGACGAACGTCAGAGATGTGAAATGTGTGTGTTGAAATTTCAGATCGCTGAGATATTTATAACCATATCTACTTCAGAGTAACCACAGGGATTCTCAAGCGACAATGACAGTAAACAAATTGGTCGACATTATAAAAAAATAAACTCATTAACGATAGTCGACTAGGAAATACTCGTACCTTAAGATTATAATGCGAGCAGAAATAAAATGTTCTATCAATTTCAAAAGTCAAGAATGTTTGTCATGAAATTTGGTAAAAGTTTTTTAAAACAATTTTTAAGTAAAATTTACAAAAGAAAAACACATGATGCATTCTGTGAAGAAAGATCTTAAAATAGTATTTTTTTTTTGGTATCAGTGCAGACTTTCACTATCCGCAGATCTATCGAAGTATCTCACGTAGAAGTTATTGCCACAAGTATTTAATCAGTTCTTATCGCTCAAATGAAGAACTTTTTGCTGTATTTTCAGCATTTTCGAGTGCATTTAATTAAATGTTTGGTGGGTATATTCTTAGAAGATACTTAATTTGTTTTTGGTTGGTCGTAAGTTAAAGCGTTCGCCAAACTGTGTCCGATACTGATAAGTAAGCAAGTATCTTTTCATTCTTAAATAGAATAGCTTTGACCATGTTACTTGAAGTCAATAGAAAGTACTTAAGACTGATAACTGAAATTGAAACTTGGCTGATAACTAGCCTCGGGATGCCGTTAAAAATGCTGTAGGATGGAATGACGATCCATTCGCTCTGCGATCGATCAGTGATCAATATGAAAGTGCTTGGCATACTTTTATTGGCCTTCGCCACAGTAAACGCCTTCGCTTCCTTGGGGAATCGGGAAGTTCGCAGCGCAGAGGGACGCATCATAAATGGACAGGCTGCTGCTGAGGGTCAGTTCCCCTACCAGGTGGGACTCAGCCTGACCAGCCTCAGCACCGGCGAGAACTATTTCTGTGGCGGCGTCATCATTGGCACCGAATGGCTGCTAACTGCCGCCCATTGTACAGCTGAGTAAGTAATCTTATTTATTATTCAAATGAACTTATTAGTTATTAATTAGACTCTTTGCTGCAGTGCGTCCGGCGTGCTCGTCTTTTACGGCTCCACGGAGCGACATTCAGCGAAGCTTTATCAGTATGTGCCCAAGTCGAAGTTCATAGAGCATCCGGAGTATTCACTTCGCCCGCTCACCCATGACATAGCCCTGATTAATACGCCAGTGCTGGAATTCAACTCGTACTACAACAAGATTGAACTGCCCTCCATGTCGAGCCGCTACTCCAGCTATGCTGGCCAACAGGCACTCGCCTCCGGCTGGGGCTACACCTCTCAGTGGGTCTATGAAACCTCAAATTCGCTGCAGTACACCACACTTGACATCATCTCTGTGGAGGCCTGCCAGAAGGTTTATGGCGATGTGACTGCGTCCAGCGAGGTCATCTGCGTCTCCACGACCAATAAGAAGACGACCTGCAGCGGCGACTCCGGCGGGCCGTTGGTGCTCCTCAGCACGGGCAAACTGGTTGGTATCACCTCCTTCTCTTCCATCTACGGCTGTGAGTACGGAGATCCAGCTGGCTTCTCACGTGTTACCAGCTACCTCGACTGGATCAAGGACACTACTGGCATCTACTATTAAAACTGGGTTTGAGAAAGAAGCTTGTTTCTAATTTCTGGTTGAATTTAATCAAAAAAACAAAATGTGTTATCTGAAAAATGTAGTAATTTTGAAAAAGTGGACAGTGTTGGAAAAAAATTAATTTTTTTAGACTATGGATATTTTGAATCAGAATCAACTTAGGGGACAAACAATGACAATTTTGACATCCACAAAGTTAAGACAGTTTAAATATTTTGAAAAAGTGTCAAAAATTTTGAATTCTTCAGATAAAGAACATTTTTATGGAGAATGCAATTGGAAGTAGTTCAATGATAAAATTGACATTCCTCAGGGAAATCGGTTGAGTTTTGACAAAGTTAAGACAGTTTAAATATTTTGAAAAAGTGTTAAATTGAACATTTTTGGAAAAAATTTGAATTTTTCAGATAAAGAATATTTTGATTGAGAATGAAATTGGAAGTAGTTCAATGATAAAATTGACATTCCTCAGGGAAATCGGTTGAGTTTTGACAAAGCTTAAAGTTTTTGAAAAAGAGACTAGGAAAAGTATGAAAACCAAATTGCATATACCCCATCAATTTCTTAAAGTTCAGTATATAAAGTAAAGTATACAAAAATATGGGACAGCAATTGTTGAACTGATGAACGAGTTATTTATTTTCGGTGCAGTCCAGCCCCCTTTAAATGATGGGGAGGTTGGGGGCGTTACTCGAAGACTTGGAAGGTGTGTGTGCCACATTATAAATTTACTTCGTTTGTCTTTTACTCAGATATAAATGACTGCGCGACTGAATGTCGAGACTAGTATTCCCAACAGCGGGGAGCGGGGATCGGGGAGCGGGATCGGAAGTGACGTTCAATGACTGCGTCGACATTATTTCCATTTAGTTGTCGCTGCGTGCACTAAACTTGTCCATTGACGACCGCAATTTGTGGTCCTGCGGAGAGGGGAGTGGGGAGTGGGGAGGGGGGAGGGGGGAGCTAGACAGACTGACAATAGTTGGCTCTGTTTAATACCCAATTGGCATAACAATGGCTGGCCCCTATGGAATTTGCTGCTTGCAGTGCATTGAACCTGCCGTCCGTCCAGAGAGCGCAATTCGAATTCCTCTGCGATTCAGTCGTTGTCGTTGTCTCCCGATCTCCTCTCTCCCGTCTCCCCACTCCCTCTTCCCTTTCTTGATTCCCGGACACAAAGCGTCATCGCAACCGGAAACTATGCAGCCATTTTGCGAGCTATTTTGTCGCTCTCCCCGCGACTTTGTTGCCCTCTCCTTTGACTATATGAAGTCATAGTCATTATTATGGCACACACCCAAAGACGTTGTTAATAAACACAAACGCCGAGCACCTTGTCTGGTTATTGAAAGCGTTCACGTTCATGTCTGCATCTCCTCTTCCCTCTTCCCTCCACTTTTGTCTCGCCCGCGTTAAAAATAAATGCAATTTATTGTTGCCCATTTGCCAAAAAGACAAAAAAGGGAAATTCGCAAAAAAAAAAGAACAAATATATTCATGAAAATATGAAAAGAGGGAAGACAGCTCGCAAATTGCACAATCGCAGTGCATGTGTTATAAATTTAAAGAGAATAAAAAAAGATGTACCATAATAATATAAGAAATATTAAAAATCGAGCATGTCAGCGACAGCAGCAACAACAAAAGATAAAGGCAAAGTCAAAGAAGGCGGAACATTCGACTAAAAGTCGCGTGATTTATGCCTTTGCAAACCAGCCAACAGACAGAACAGAACAGAACAGAACAGACAAAATGTCGCCCCCTCCCCACCCCTCCCTCCCCCTTGGCGACGCCTCTGGGGAACTGGAACGAAGAAATTGTGGGCGTGGGCTGCACAATGTACGTAGACCCAAGAGGCACGTCTGCAAATTTGCTCCAAAAAGTCAAGAAAGGTGAAATAGAACCAATAAATATCAAAGTACTTTAAATGTCATAAATTCAATTCATTACATATTAAATCTAATGAAATGAGAAATTATTAAAGCTTTTATGGAGTAAAATTGTTTATAAATAAACTAAAATATCAATTGTTAAAAAGACAGAGACAGACTTTTAGTTAAATTGTAAATAATATACATACATATGTTAATATACCCTTGAAAGTACTGTTCTTTAAATCGAATTGTCTTTGGAACTATATGCCGTGAAGTCTGAAGGATTTGTTTTAATTGATTGCTTTGCGTATTTATAGACACATTCATCGTTTTCGACCTTTGTAAGATAATTAGACAGCTCACAGACTGAACGGCAACAAGTCGATTTTAAATTTATTTAGTGTTTTGTGTAATAATTATTGATGAATACTTTGGCCTATTTAAATTTAAATTTAAATAAAAAAGTGAAAATCAAAGTAGATACGACAACGTCACTTTAAATGAAGCGTAAAATTTTGTTTGACAAAACGGGCAATGCGCCAGCAGACATTAAATCTTACGAAAGATCTGCTCCTCCTCCAACTCTTAGCACACCTTTCGATGGCACAGAGGCGTCGTCACCTAACAGCAAAAGGGGGGGCCGGCAAGAGATCCATTTGCCGAATGAGGGCGCCACTGTGAACATTTGGCAAACGTTGCCAGTTGATGACGTCAAACCTACAAAAGATAAACTGGCGTCCATCTATTTACGTATGTATATACATACATATATATAACGCACTTGGGCACACTTTTGCGCTATTTTAATAATGAACTGGCAACAGATTCAGATTCAAATTGAGATTCAAATTCAAACGCAGTCCGTTGGTCTGGGCGGAACTGAACGTTGTGGGGCACTTCCAGGAAATCCCAATGAATCATTTGACAAACCGACAAGCCCAAAAGTTGAGGGATTTGTTCGGGACGGTTGTGTAAACAAAAGTCACTCAAAATTCATGAGCTTTATGCGATTTATAATGCCCGACAAAACTGAATACTGAGTGACAATGTCTGACTGGAAAGAATGCCAGGAATTTCAATATGCTGCTGAAATTTCCAATGTGAATAAGTTGGAGTTGATTGGGAATATACTCGTATTCAATAATTAAATACAATAGAACGAGTTCATATAAAAGAGTATTAAATTAAGTGTATTGCGGATGTAAGTATGAGTTTAATGCATTGATTGCCAACAAAGATGCTTATGAATGGACCTACCCTATATATACGAGTATGCACATAATTATTTATTCAAGTATTCATTCATATAGTACACAAGTATGAGTGTATTCATATGTATTATTAACTCGCTGCTGATGATGTTGACAACCAATTAATTTCAGCTTGCCCACAACAAAAGCATGTGTCGGACTTCGGTGGCGTCTCTGTTAATTGTTTTTAACGCAAATTGCATAAAAAAAATAAAATAAAATAAAATGCCATGCATTAAAAATGGTTTTAAAGTAGCCCAAGACATTTTCAGTTTCAATTATGCCACAACTTGGCTTTCAATCTGAGTGCCTCCCTCAACAGCCGCAGCAGCAGCAGCAGCATCTGACGTCAGCTATCTATTTTTTTTTGTTCTATGGATTCGAATATTACGAGTGTATTCATGCCATGAATCCGCCTGCTTAGCATCTCCATTCGATGTGAGGCAATGCAGTGCACAGTTCATTGACATGACTATAAATTTTGTCGCCACGAAAATAGTTTTTCTTGTTTTTCTGCTTTTTTTCGCACTTTCCAACTGCGCTATTTTCCGAGCTGTTGCACAATTTGGTGGTTTTCTTTTCATTCGCCTTATTACGAACAAGCAAAACTAACAAAATGTAAATGTGTTCAAATAGCAGATACCCTGTAAGTAGCAGAAATTTTTCCATTTCCCACTTGAACAACAATTGTATAAACTTTGGTTTAATTTGTTGTGTCAGGTGTACATTTGTGACTAAATAAACGATTCTTTATCCAAACACAATCTTAATTGCATTTATTCTATACATTCAAACTGTCGTTTGTTGTTGAAGCTTTTTGTACTACAGTCTAATATACTTTTGGTACAATAGTTGTTGCCACTTCCAGTTGGTCTATATGAGTCTGTTACATATGAATCGCAGCAAAGAAAGCTATTTATGCCTTATGACAGGCATCCTATTCAGTTGATGTCATAGCATTTCTATGTGACACTGGAAAATATTGAAATACTTTGTTTTCGGATACAATACGAGTACATTGTGGGCAAAGTGCACTCTCTGCACATTGTGGCGAGTTAATTAAAAATGTGCGCACAGTTGTGCCAACAACAATGCACGAGTAATTAAAACTAAAACGAGACTCGACCCAAAAACCCAAAAACCCAAAAAGGCAGTCAACAAATTTGTATTTAGCTATCTGCAAAAGAAGGTTATCCAATTTGTTTCGGAAAAACGAGAAAAACATTGATTTTTTCTCATATGAATTTCCGTGTTTTACTGTGTATAGACTTGCCCGATTGTCCCCCATATATGCATATATCTCTCTATATTCACAAATGTTGCATATTGCATATTACGAATCACAATTTCACTCGTTTTTATTTAAAGATTCTTTTAACTGAGTCAATGCAAAGCGTGGGAGGAAACAACTTAAATTGCAACAGCATTTTAATGAGCAGCACAACTAAAAATATAAAATATTTTACATGTAGTAAAAAAAAAAATACTATTTTCTATGCTGACAAGTGAAAAGAGATGGAAACGAAACTGAAAGTCTTTGCAAAAATAAATGAATTGCGAATAGTCGGATTTTTGGCGTGGGCCGATGGCCAAACGTTGCAAGGAGTCAATGCGCCCATTAGCCAGGCCAAAACACAATAAATCAACGGCAATAGAACGGCTTGTCAGAGCCAAAAGCAATTCGATGACAATTGCAATTGGCCAAAATTATAGTGACAATTGTCAGAATCAGAATATTTGTGGAGGGGTGTCTAACCTCATACAAAGTTAGATAAACAACTTGAAGGAGACGGAATCGTTGAATCGTTGTTGTCTGTGGCTAATTGACGTCTCTCTGTCTTGGCTAATTTGCATTGAACACTTTCGCTTGTCACGGAAGTGGCCGAAACCACCACAAGGAGGCCCTGTTCTTGGCCAAGAGGCCAACCATGAATATGCCGTGCTGCCAATTGAAGCAATTTGTCAATTTTGGCATCACAACCGATGATGAATTCGCCACGGGCAAGGACGCATTATGGCCAAGTCCATTAAACTCAAAAACAAGTACAAATCTGCAACTGTGGGTAGAGTGAAAATTCTCTCGCTAATGCCAAAAGCCAAAAGCTTAAATAGCACTTTCTGATAACTTAAAGACACTCGTACTCGCAATAATGTACGGTAATAAAGTAAAATAAAGTGCTTGGCTCCAGCAAATTTCAATGTTCCACAGCTTTATTTCTGAGCTGCTTTATTGCCAGCGCATTTATAAAGCACAAAGCGAAAGCAAAACACAATCTTCTCTGCTTTTTAGCATTTCATTCTTTGCTTTTCTCCTTTTTTTTCTTTCACATTTTAAGCTGCTCTTCAATTCAATTAAGTTGGCAGCGCCACACTATAAATTTTCCCCGTTGGTTGGCAACGCAACCAATTGTGAATTCTGACAGCTTACAGTGTTACAAATGTTCAATTGAATAAGTATTGAAAAATAAATCAGAGAAAATTAAAATATTTCTGTTGTGACTTGGCAAACTTACTTCAATTGTTATATTTTATATCTTAATATATTTAATATCTATTAGAATATATATGCGCACCTCTTTGAAATATAGATAAATGCTGCACGATAATTGTGCGTTTTCCAACACACATTTGTTGAGGAGCATTCGTTTATAAACAAAAAGTAGGCGACGTCAATGCCAAAGCGAGATGACTTGCTTAAGGACAGCAGTTGTGGCAAGTCATTCTTTCACAAATTTTCGCAGTGAGCAGAGCTCTTGAAAGTAGAAAATAAAAAAAAGTAAAAATTAAATTCCTCTCTTTGAGTCGTTGTGTCGAGCAATCTTTGGTTTTTCGCATTCCCATCCCCGCGCAAGTTGTTCCAAGAGCAGTGTGTAACTGTAACTGTAACTGTAATTGTTAGCCACAAGAAGACACAATAGAGACAGAAAGAGACGAAATGGTTCCAGTTACCAAGCCGAACACCAAGGAGGTGCAGTGCCAGCTCGCCACATGTGATGAATCAAAGCAACAGCCGGAGGTCATCGTGACCCCCAAAAGCGGACGCGTCGGCATCTTCAATGCCGAGGACTTTCTGTCCCGCGCCCAGATGAACGACAAGATCAACAACATCTTGCGATCGCCCACCAAGGCTCCAAATGGCGTCCGCCAACGCTCCGTGTACACCAACAACAACCCATCGCCGGTAGGTGCAATTAACCAACAACAACAACAACTAAAGTGTCACTGAAAATTCCTCAGTGTCAGTGTCAGAAAGGGAGAGAGAGAGACAGAGTGTGTGTGTGTGTGTGTCAGTCAAAATCAACTTAGATACTCTTTGAGGGAATCTCTACATAAATATATTCAGAAACTTTTATTTCCTATTAAAATATTAATAGTTTTTAGAATTTATACAAATCTGAAGTGCAATAATTTGAATGTCTTTGAAGAAATCTTACATACAAGCATATGGATCTTCTCATAACGTCGAACTTCGTATAACTCGAATATATATACTCTAACTCAGAGCATAAATGTAGTGCGACATGGATGAAATTTAGTAAATCTTGATAACACTATAATTGATAACTAAGGGTCGTTTTTTGGCAATTGTACATTTAAAGATCAATTTCAAAATAGTAGTAGACAATATTTGACGATTAATTTTTATACATTTTACGTCAAAACTTAATGTCTATTTCAATACGATTAATTTTAAATTGTAACGCATTAATTTAGACATTGAAAAAACGTGGCCTATTATGTTCGAATATCCCCAGTAACTCGAACCTTTTCATTGGATAATGGTTTGTTCGCAGTATATTAAGATAGTTTCTGACTGTATTAATAAATTATACATCTAGAACATCTATGACAAATCTGGTTATATTAAGCTTTCAATGATATGTATATGTCTTAAAATGATTCTTTACATACAATATTATTGAGCTTACTTAGCGTGATCGATAGAACGTAAGCGTACCTATTTCCGAAATTTGTTTTTTAATGCAAATACACCAAAAATATAAAATTTTAATTGTTTATAAGTATATTACTGAGATATTGGCCTGTCAATTATAACGTAAGCGACACACAACACGAAAAAATCCGCTTAACGAAACCTAAAAAACTCTCCTGTAAAATTTGCATTTTGTCGCTTTAGTTATATATTAATTTCTTATTAATTAAATAAATTTAAATAATTGTTAGAATAAAGTCTGAACGTGCAATTGTAGGCTTGCAATTGAAATGTCTGTGGTAGGTTCTTTTCATTAAAATTTGCATGAATATTACTAACTAAATATTATTTATACATTATTGTTAGACCACAAGTCCCTAGTCTTAGTAATTTGTCAATTATTGTGGTAGGTTATTTCCATGACAGTTTCAGGGAGTGTCAGTGGTGTTGTATGAACGCCACTTTAAGTTTTCTTCAATGGATTCGCAAAAGATGCCCATAAGTATCATTTTGATAGCTTATTAATTTCATAGTTATTTAAAATTTCATAGAGTGTTATCTTAGGATACTCCAAATTTAATTTGTTATAATTTAAATCAATCTTTAATTTTGTCATTTCTGTGCGCAACTCGTAATTGCAGCAGTCGTCGATGCGCTTGTCTGGAACAGCTGCTTCGCTATCATCGCGGATGAGCAGCATGTCGCTGAACAGCGGCAGTGCCAGTGTGGGAACCAACACCGCCGTGCTGGCCAAGGAGTGTTCCAGTCAAACCAACGCCAGTGGTGGCGCTGCATCGTATCGGGGCATTGGCATGGCCATGCACCACTCGCAACCGCTGCTCACAGCGATTGCACCCGACTTGGAGCCCATTGTCCATGGCACCAAATCGTTAACTGCTCGCTATGCTACTCCCTTTGGGTATGAGAATGGCGGCGCTTATTGTCCGGTAAGCTCTTTTCACATCTCCAAGTAAATGCAATTACATTTCGATGAATTATCTTAGCCACCACCTCAACCACAAATGCACCACACTCAGCAATATCCTTCGCCCATGCCACCACCACCCCATGCCCTGGGACGCGTCAGCTCGCGCACCTTTGAGTTTGAGAACAGCCCACCACCACCACCACCTTGTCCCGGATCCGGTCCGATCGCCATGTCCAACGGCACAATTCAGCTGCGTTTACGCGAAGGTGTCCGGTAAAAAGACCAAATCAAATACATCTCCAAGCTATCTGTCATGTCTCCGATCTCCGATCTTCTCCTCCAGCATTGACATGACTCTGGACAAGGCTGTGCGCGTCCTGAATCAGCGCAGCATGGTGGCCGTCTCGTTGTCGCGCAATGGCACCAACTCTGCCCTCATCCATCCCAATGGACGAATCCTGCAGAGCGGCTCGAAGGTGGAAATCGTCACCTATGACGGCATGAAAACCAACAACTTTGTGTAAGTAGAAAAGAGCAGAAAGAAGCATTCTTTAAAACTGAAATCCATATCTTTGAGCTGTCTAAAGTTTGGTAGCATTGATAACCATTGAATTGTCTGATTAGCTGATTAATCGATAGTTTGAGTATTCAGGGTCCGAATCGTGTTGTGCTATAAAATGTGAATTCTTTGGCTATTCCAGGCGTTACGCCAAAATGTGGTACAAGGGTGTGAGCTTCACTAGCGAGTCCTGCGCCTTGATTTATCTGGTGGACACAGCTGGAACACGCACAACAACCGACACTTTCACTGACCTGACTAAGGACTACACTCTGGCAGTGTTTTATGAGTGAGTAACTTGCATTTACTTAATACTATATCTCTTACGAGTTCCTAATATTATTGTAATTACTACAAAGATAAGAGTCCACTTAAAAAACCTAAAATTGAAAAGAAAAAAGTGGAAGCAAAAACTAGGCAAAAGGTACTTCATTAATCAGGGGTGCCATAGAAATCGCTTTCGCTTGAATTTCACTTAAAATTTCATACAAATTTAAGTGAAATTCAAGCGAAAGCGATTTCTGTGGCATCCCTGAATATCAGTTAAAAACGGGCTGTAATATTTCTGAATTTAGTTTAATTTTCTAAATCATTTCAACTTTATATAGAGCAATATTGAGAAAAGTTAACAAGAAAACTAAAATGAATAGTTTATTAACAAGGGCCGTAATCATTATGAGTTGTATTATAAAAATGACATAGTAATGATTATTTAAAGATTTTTAAGGACTTTCTTCAATGCTAATGATTAAATTTTCGTTCAAAATAAAACTCACTTTTAAAAAAGATTACGTAACTGTCCTCTGGGTTTCTTTTAAAGGGATATGCAAAAATACTCTGTGAAAATCCTACACAAAAGCCATGAATTTAAAGTGAGTTTTATTTTGAGCGAAAAAATTAAAAATCATAAATAATGATTATTTGTGAGTTTTATTTTTTCGCTCAAATTTAATCATTATCATTATTTTTTTGTATATCAATTTTAGTCATTGATTTTTTGATGTGAAAAAATTTCAGTAATCATTATTTTCGGTCCCTGTTTATTTAATATTTGCAGGAATTTTAATAAAATATTTTTCTATTTAGTTTTATCTAATTTTTGACATCTCAATTTATATTTCATAGTTCTCATAATTATTCTTAATTTTTTTTTTCCTAATTACATATTTCCTATTTTTAAATTCTTCTATTATTTTTTCTGAATTTAATTTTTCCATTTGAATGCACTTTCTGCAGCGACTCACGTCACGGTCCCTCCTTCGTGCCGGATGCACAGGAGGTGATTGCCAAATCCTCGTACAGCTGCGCCGATGACGGCACCGAGATGTACGACATTAATGGTTTTCGCATCATCCAGGCCGCCGATGGCCTGGTCAAGGTAACTCGTCAACATAACAAGGGCCTGATTCGCACCAGCCCTGGAAATGGATCCGTTACGCTGACCACTCTTGGCATTCATTGCACCGCCTCGTTGGGCAAGACATCGCACCTGTTTTTGCGGTAACTACTTTCTTAACTTCGTTTTTCTATTTCTATTTTCTATTTTTATATTGTCAGTCGCAATGAGAAGCGCATGCACTTCGATGGATCCAATTTCATAGTGCGCAATGCCGGACACTCGGCTGGATTTAACGAGAATAACCTGCTGATTGTGTATTAACTTGGCTGCACCCTAAACACAACCGCACACTTCCTGGACACATATATTAATACATATACAGACAGATCCAAATGCAGTTTTTAGGGACCGTTACGCTGGCCTAGCTTGGAGAGGGATAATCAGTAAAAATTGGATAAACCACAGAAAAAAAAATAATATTAATCAAACGAAAAAATGAGGCTCGCAAAATGGCGCGAGAAACGGCAAAGATATTCCGATATGCTGATCAATACGTCAATACGTCATGCAAATGCGTGTTAGAAATATCTGAATTATAAGATATAGTAGATTTCGGATGTCTTTCGTTACTCGACGTAAGCGCAACGCAACTAAAAAGGAATTCGTTTTTAGTTAAATTTTCATACTCGAACTTTTTGATATCAGTGAAAAAACAAAAATAGTATATAACTTTGGGGCTCGTGTCCACTGCCCTGCCTACTAATTGAAAACGCTGGTCAATTTGGCTCATGAATAGTGCTAGCGTTTTAATTTTTAAGGCTCTTTTCAATTCGTTTTGAAAGATAAAAAAATTGCACAAATAGTATTTAATCAAAAAAAAAATATAAAAATAATAATTATAATAATAATGAAAGCCAAACATATAAAGGAAAGCCTTAAAAATTTTTCACATGCTATCAAAATTTGTAACACAAGGGACGTTCAACGTGTGACACGAGGGACGATGTGTGTATGTTCAACGATTAGTAGGCAGTGGTCTTAAGAGGTGGCTGTCCCTCTGAGCGCTGCACTGAATACGATCATGATCATGATCATGATCTGTGATTCGTGATCATGAACCAGTGACAGCGCCAGTGATAAATATAGTTAACAGTTAAATGTTAAGATTAGTTTGTAGTTTTTTTTTGCAATCCTAAACTGTTCATCCACATCACATCAACACGAGAACGAGAACATATAAGAAAGTGATAAATATTGTTACATTACGAATGGCAAATTCAAAGTGTACACAATACACATTTGAATAGATAAAAAAAAAAACAAAAAACGGACACACGAGAAAAGTGAGAATAACAAAAGTATTTAAAACAGATCATCAAGTACATAAATATTAAGTAGCTGACCTGCTGTGAACTACATGCATATACGTAAATATATACACACTCCTCAAATACACGCACACCCGACACGATTATTATAGGCAGATACCCGAGTGGGTTTGTTGCAACATCCAAAACAAAAAAAACAAAAGAAACACGCAACACAAAACATCGAACAATTTATTTAACTTGGGCTTTTGTTCCAGTTATGCCCAAGTCTCGAGTTGTAAAAGCCTTACGACAATCTCCCACACCCCAAATTTACAAGCATGTATAACGAAATTTATGTATGTATCTAAATCTATAAAAAAAATTGTACCTTGAATAAATATGTAAGGAATAATGCGAAAGTGTGAAAACTAATTGATGAGGTCTTAACAGCATCAAGAATATCAAGCTGCAATTGTAATGGAAATCAAAAGAAAATAGATCATATTTTTAGTAAATTTAAAAGACTATTTGTAATTATAAGCTATGTAAACAAACTTTATTAAATCTATATCTATATATATTAAATCTATATATATATGTATATATATATAAATATTTTTTTGTTTAACAAAATGTTTGAAAAGATGCTTTATTCAAGAGGAGCTTTATTATTTCGTATGTTAAGTAAACTTTCAAGATGAAAGCCATAACATCTAAAGGTGCCCTGTGGCCCCACCTAAAAGCCATAACAATCGTGTGAGTAGCCAAGACAAAGGCTCGTAAATTTTGCAAGAAAATTGCACATTCATATACCAAGAACCACGCCCTTAGGGCCAAAACCCTCGGCGCAAATCACGAAACTTTCTTTGCCACAAAGTTGGCCATAAGTTCACAGTTATTTTTATAAGCTGAAGTCATTTTGCTAGCGTCTAGTGTGTAATTACAAACGCTTCTTGGTGAAGCTAATAGTTAAAGCAAAAAAATGGGAATTTATTTTTGAGAAACCAATTCAATTTTTTGATTATTCCTTATTGAATAGTGTGTCCTATATTTTGTTTTAAATGTATGGTATTATTAGTTTTAGCTAAGTTTACCTGCAGACATATCCAAAAACATAGGGAGATGGGATCGGCTGTCATATAGACTAATGCTGCTGAAATGCCTTGCGTGGGGGCAGAGTTAAGTTCAAGTTCAAGTTGAAGCTGATGCTCTTGAGGCTGAAGAGGATGCTGTTGATAAAGTTTATTGGATAATGCTTTGCCAGCAATGTTCGGTTCTGTCATAAGAAGAGAGTGGAACCAATGTTAAATAGAAAGGCCAACAACAAGACACGATACATTGAGCAGCAGCTACTTGAAGCGAGAGCTGAGATGTGAGAGGTGAGAGGTGCAAATACTTAACAGCAGTTGGAGAATCGGCAGCAACAACAACTATAACTACTGACTAATGCCTAAAATGTATTTAATTGTGAGTTAATTCTAGATGCGTGAATGATTATTGAGTGTTCATCGAGTGTGTGCGAGTGTAAATGTGTGTGCTTTGATAATAAAGAGAGTTCGAGGGCAGCCAGACCGAATCGTACCATCTACACTGATAAAAACAAAAACTGCAC
The DNA here is from genome assembly GCA_037043435.1 of Drosophila suboccidentalis. Lineage (NCBI taxonomy): Eukaryota > Metazoa > Arthropoda > Insecta > Diptera > Drosophilidae > Drosophila > Drosophila suboccidentalis. The sequence goes on from JBAMBK010001487.1 coordinate 223,738, forward strand.
AATTTTTGACAGAAAAAATCTTAGAAATAGACAGATCATCTTGGTTGTAAGAGCAATTATTTTTAAATTTTTTGCAGGGGCCGAAAATAATGATTATTGAAATTTTTTCACATCAAAAAATCAATGACCAGAATACATATATTAAAAAAATAATGATAATGATTAAATTTGAGCGAAAAAATTAAGCTCACAAATAATGATTATTTATGATTATTATTTTTTTCGCTTAAAATAAAACCCACTTTAAATTCATGGCTTTTGTGTAGGATTTTCACAAAGTATTTTTGCTATACCTTTAAAAGAAACCCAGAGAAACCCATAAAACGCAAAACATATCCTTAAAATGATTTGGAAATCTTTTTTCAAAGTGAGTTTTATTTTGAACGAAAAAATAAAAATCACAAATAAGTATTACTTGTGAGTTTTATTCCGGTAAAATTTAATCATTATCATTAAAGAAAATCCTTAAAAATCTTTAAATAATCATTACTATGGAAATTTTTATAATATTACTCAATGATTACGGTCCCTGATTTTTTGTGTTTTTCTCAGAAATTAGAGAAATATTTTAGAAGTATATTCGTCTTTTTTTTAAGAAACAGTTCTTTTTTATTAGTGTATATTTTAAGTAAAATATTCATATGTTTTTTATGTTTTTCTCAGAAAGTAGAGAAATATTTAAGATGAACATTTTTGATTTTAGAAACGTTTCCTTTTGTTTTTATTAGTGTACATTTGTGGCAGCCCAGTTGGTGGCATTCATATCGTTGGCCACATCTCGTTACGGTCTTTATATGCGGAATATTCAATGCTCACGCTTGCGTGCCTCTTTCGGAGCACACAGCGGGAAGGAATGGCAAGGGAAGTTGTTGGAGCCGAAGGATCTCGGGTGGGGGGAGCTGAAGGACGTGGCATCCACGCCTGTGTTCAACATCAAACGCTTTTCACACTTAATTGGGCATAAAATTAAATCAGAATTGATTAAAACACTTGAATGACAACGAAAAGAAACATCAGCAGAGGCAGCAGCAGCAACAGCAACAACAGCAACTCAAACAACATCGACAGCCGCTTTGACATGTCTTCCCCCCTTCCCTTTTCCGAATTATATAGCTAAAGTTTTTTGGCTTTGGGTTTCCCAGCTGACGCATCGATATCGACCCCGTTTCCTTCCAACTTTAACCCGGCTATAAAAAAATAAAGAAAAAACCAGGACAAGCCTTTGGGGCGTGGCCAGCTTGCCGCCCAGGGAGCCCACTAATTGCACTCCTTGACGGTCTGCGCTGACCAAAGTTTATGGAATTCAATTTCCGTTTTAAGAAACAGAAACAAATTACGCGGCTCGGCCTAAAATCAATTTGATTCATTACAATTTAATGTGCCGTCAATTATCGTAGCACTGCGCTGATTATCATACTCCAGACATCAGACACATTCCATTCAGTTTTAATTCATGACTATAAAATACGAGTCCATTTACATGCCAAAGCAGACAGCAGACAGCAGAGAGATAAACAGCCGTCAATATTCAGTTCCGTTTCCGGAGAATTCAGTGTGGAGTGCTCAGTTGAGCTGAAGCACCCAGAAGGATAAGTTGAGAAATTTGAGAAGGAATTTAGTGCTGACTGCGATGATAGAGATTTCTTGTAGCTCTCGACAGACTGCATTTTTTGAAGAGCCCTCATTAAATTGTAAAAAGTCTGCACTATATTTACTTTTCTGAATAATAAGTGCTCAGGTATGAGATACTCGTATATGATATTATTATTTATTTTTACCTGATACTGCTGCTTTTTTACAAGTAAAGTTTGTCCTTACTGAAGTTCTCCCCCTCTTTATGTAAGGAATGTGAGTTGAGTTGAGATTGAGGGGGATTTGGATTGTGAGAAACGATGTCGGCAGTTTGTGTTGCAACCGTCAATCAAATAAATCAAAGAGGTTCACGATTGTAGGTGACTCTGTAGCAACTTTGATGGAAGCTTCAGGTTCAGGTTGGAGAAGGTTAAGTAAGGGAAAAGGAACAGGATCAAAGTGAGCTGTCAACGCCGTTCAAGGTCCTTCTGTTTAGCCATCGTGAAGAGGGCAATTTAAGTTACGGCTGATAACTTGTTTATGTTATTTGATCAGTTTCTACTTGCGCCGTGATTTAGTGCAAAGGTGAATACTCGTGACATGTGAGCAACAAATTGTACTACAGCTGCCAAGGAATTGGGTTCAAAGTGCGCCTGGGGGTGATGCGAGTACAAGTTCAAGTTAAGGGACAAGTAACACAGCTATTGGTGCTTGTTTAAGGCGGCTGTCAGCGTTTATTGGCATTGTCGCACAGTCATAAATTATGCACAGACAGATTTATGAGCCAATCAATTGTCAGTTTACTTAGAGTTATTGACATATCGGAATATTGACTGCGCCTTCAATTAGCATAATCAAAATCAGCCCCAAATCAATTAAATCAATTCAACTCAATCTGATTAGCTAATCAGATTACATTTCATCGATTCCTCGTTTAGCCAATGCGGATTCTCTAGCTCTGCAGGTATTATTGCACTTGTAATTACAATTATCTCTCCCTTTCTCTTTCTCTTTCAACCCTCAAAAATTCCTTAAGAAGAACAAAATACCAAAATCCAAAATCCAATTCCATTTGCCGCACTTGGCAACGTCTCGTTGCAGAGGAAACGTGACACGAACAACAATAAATTTTCCAGAAAATATTCATGACTTTCTTTTTATTTGTCCACAATTTCATTTAGATTGTAAATAACTTTCAGAGTCATCGGCTGCCTTTGAAATATTTGGACTTTTTAAACGTTTTATTTGCATGTTAGCAAGGGATTTAAATCCAGTTGCAGAATAAATTTCAATAGATTATTTATATATATTTTAGTTATAAGAAATCAGTAGAAAGTTTGTAGAATTTAAGATGACCATTGTAGGATTTTTAGTTGCTCAACATAATAAGTAAATTAATACAATATTTTAAGTAATTTGTTATCGGGTGTGCTACAGAAATCTCTTTCACCTGAAAAATTACGTAAATTTCATACAAATTTACGTAAAATTCAAGTGAAAGAGACTTCTGTAGCACACCCGATAAGCAAGAATAATTCACAAACTAAATATTTAAAATCTGTCATTGTGGGACATTCATTCAATTTATTTTAAATGTATCTAAGCTGCTATTTTAGTTATATTTTGTTTAAATTGAACTTGAGCTTAAACTTTTATTCATGAAACTCAAGCTAAGAAGTCAAACGCACTCAGTAATTTTGTGGACTACCACAACACGAAGACGATGAAGAAGATAGTTCGATCTGCATGTGATTGATAATAAATATGTATGTATGTGAATGTTGTACAAGTTGAATGCATCGACGTTGGCAAACAGAATTTCTTAGGTTTCCATTGTGTTGGCATCTTGACAACTCTGCATATGGCACATTTTACTTGAGAACTTTGGGAGTTTCCCCTTCCCCTTCTCTTTCTCTTTCTCTGGTTTCCTTGCAACCGATGTTTGTCTGCCATTGAAGGCAACGTTGCGGTAAATTGTGGCAAGGAGCACAGTGTCTCTTAATTAAGTCGCAGATCCAACATGTCACTGCACAATAAACGCCTGTTTCCATTCCCCTCCACCCTCCACCCTGCAGTGTTCCTTTTTGAAGTGGTCTGTCTATTGCAATGCATGAGTTTTGGTTGCTTGGAACGTAATCATTATTATTTCTCATTAAAATTCATTAACATGTTATGTCTGGCGTTTAATATTCACCTGTTCAACAGCTCACCTTTTCAGCTGCTCACCTGAAGTGTTTTAGACTTCTGCTCCCCGCCCTATTGACACTTATCGTTATTATTTGGCACAGCGATTCAATTAAGTCTAATGGTAAAATGTTGTTAAGCAATTAAATTGCTTTCGCTTCTGCCGCTTTTCCCTCTCGAATGGTAATACTACGCAATATTCCCGCCATTCTGCGTAAATCAAATTACGGGAGCACAGAAGAAAATCCACTACAAACTTTACTATAAAATTGTATATGGCTCCCATGACAACAACTACAATTTCAATGTAATAAATAAATAGATAAAAAGAGTACAAGTATTAAGTTTGATTCCAAGTTTCTTTCACAAAACTACTTGACATTTCGAATAGCTTAGCATTTTAGTTCCCTTTCCAAGCAGCTTAAGTTTCAAAACACATTTTCACATTTCAAGTAATCCATTTTTTTTTTTTGCTTTTCACGATGAAAAGTGAAACTGTAGTTTTATATTTGTCAAGTCATCTAAATAAATAGGCAAATGTATGGACTAATGAAATACTCAATTTCTTACATTTTACAATCAACGGATGATTGAAAAAGTTAAACATTTCTGTAGTAAAAAGCGGCTTTTACTCTCAAACAATTGGGCTCAGTTGGATGAGATGTGGGAATTGAAATTTATTGGGGCAATATATTCAGCAAAACTTGTATAGCATACTTTTTGGGGCATTATACAATATTCGTATCAGTTGTACATTTATTTACCTTTTGAGTGGATTCAATAATTACACTTTACTTGTGCTAAGGCTTTGCAGATGATTATTGCATTATTTACTTTACTTTTTATGTTTTATATGAATTTAATTGCAATAAGCGTGCTTAATTAATTTTTTTTTGATATAGCAGTTGAGATACTAACCAGCTTAAAAGTGGGAACAATATATATAGATTTGATGGCAATTGCAGGTATTAAGCCGTAAGCCGAGATACATGCCACAAGAGCTACAAAGTTACAATGATTAAATTGTACTCACATGGTGGCCATTGATGTGGTTGCCATCAGTAGCTGCTTGTCTGCCTCCTCCGCCTCCGCCTCCTCGTCCTTTTCCTCGTCCTGAACCAGATCCTCCGTTTGCTGGCTTTGTGTGTGTATGCGGATGGTGCTGCAGTTGTGGCTTATGCTGTGGACTAGTGGGCGGCAACTGGTGGGTGGTGGTGCTGGAAGTGGTGCTGGCTGTGTATCTATCGATGCACCCGCTAACGTTGGCGGGCAGCGGGGAGGCGGGTGGCGGAGTGGGTGGCGGTTGTGGAATTGAGGGGCCCGTTCTGTTGCGTAAACGGGCCAATGCACTCCGTAAGCCCTCCGTATTGTCTTTGTCGGGCCCCTTTCCAAATGAAATGCATCCGCAGAGCACTTTGAGCCGCGATCCTTACAATTCAGCGGCCCCAATTGCTCTCGCTTGATTCAATTGAATCTCAAGTGTCTCTCGCGAACGCTTTACAGTTTTCCTTTGTCTCTAATTCACTTCGAATTTATGAACTTTCAAATCAAAACAGTTCCAACTCTAATAATATTTACTTTGCTAAATTCAATCACACAGACTTGACCATAATTGACCCGAAGCCGACGAAACTTTTACAATAATTAAAGACTTCTTAATATAAAAATAATAAAAAATTAAAATACAAGTGGCTGTTGTCCATTTTCAATTCAAGCTGAAATCAAAAGAGAAATGATTTTGATTAGAATCCATTTAAAAATTAAATAAATGATTTTTATTTATTTAAAATCAGCGAAGGCCTTCAGGCTTAATCAGAATCTTTAAAATAAATATTATTTCAATTTATGTTCTAAATCAGATTACAGCTTAAGAGTATAATTCTTTATTGACTGTAAGTTAAACTCTCTGATTTTGTTGCTCCAACTAAAGTGAAGCGTACACCTAAAATACCCAAATTGTTTAGACCCAATTAAAAAATGTTGAAAATTGCTTAAAAGTCTGCATAAAACAAAACATCACAATTTCAATTCATGTTGAGGACGAAAAAGTTGTGCTCGTGTTTTGTGAAGCAACTTCTACAAGTTACAATGGTGGCAAACAATGAAAAAAAGCGTGTATAAAGAGTAAGGAGAAGGGGTGAGGAGAAGGTATGCCTCCCGGACATTTGTTGCTATTTTAGTTGGGGCTCAAGGATTTGTGCAACTGACAAACTGAACAGATTGCGTCGCGACACAAATACCCTTTCACAAAAGGGCATAAAAACAAGTCTGAGTATAAGAACATATTTTGAGCTCTAGAAAACTATTTAAACTAATTTGTATGCTGACTGAGTCAGCTGAGAATTGGCTTCGGCAGGTCTGTATCCAAGCCCAGCTCGGTATCTGAGGACATGAAATATGCAAAGTGACAGCTGCTGTCTATATGCAACCGCAGGCAGCGAGGAAGGTTGGAAGGATGGCTGGAAGGTTGTCGAGGTGGCAAGTGGCAAAAGGGCGAATACAAACAAGCTTGACAAATGTCTCATATGCATACAACACACACCTGTCACACCTACACAACAATACCCAGACAAAAGTCTCACACACACACACATTGCTCTATCGTTTTTTTACGACACTTTTTTGTTTGCCTGCGGCAGGGAAAGCTATAAAAACAGTTGCACGTTCTGTCTGTCTGTCTGTCTGTCTGACTGCCAAAAGGATGCTCTTATTACCGGCTGTTTAAACTGAGCACACGCCCCTCTTTCGTCCTCGTCCTGGCAATAACTATGATATGCTCGACACTTTGAGTTTAGGGAATTACATTTGTCGTATGCCAATGTCAGCTTAGTTTCAACTCTTTGAGCATGATTTATGGCCATGCTAAATACCTAAAGTGGCTCATAAAATGTGATCAAGGCTGGTTATATTGCAATGACTTTAGTCAGGCAGGTTAACGTCAATTTATTTGACCAAAATGAGCCAAGAAGCCAACGGCTAAGTCGCAGTTTTGGCCAACACAAAAAAAATGTGAAAATGTGAAAGACGAAACAACGTTAAATGAAATCATTTTGCGGCTATTTTCTAAAATCTTTTTGCAAATTCATCATAGCTATTGTGTGTGTGTGTGTGTGTGCGAGGGTGTGTGTGTGTGTGAGTTCGAGGGTGTTTACTTGCTCGTTTCAAAAGCAATTTACTCGCATTGTTGTAGCTGTTTGCTACGCAGCAATTATTTTCTCATATTACGTATACGCAGCGCGTGCCCAATTCACTGTTTACAGATTTACGAGTCCTCCAACAATTTTCTATTAAATTTCTATTTTTTTTGTTGAATGACTTTCGTATTTAAGCCAAAGAAGCCAAACAGAGCCGCAAATTGCTGGCCACAATTTGTGTGTGTGTGTGTGTGTATCATTATATTTTGGGCAAAAAATCCAAGAGTTTCTGTTGCTGCAACAAATTAACTTGGAAGCCAGACTCCCAAGTGATATGATGGCAAATTTGTAACAAAATCTACTTTGCCATCGCCTTAGGACATTTACATCGTCACCATTCGCCATCTTGATTCTGCATAATTCTTCATTTTCAGCAGAAATGGAAAAAAATGAAACAACTTGAATAGAGCAACAATAATAGAAATTGTTAATAACATGTATGAATATTTACCGATTTTATACAATACATATTTAATCAGATATTATGAGTGCTCCACAGTCAATATGAACATAACTCATACGCAGCGTTGGCCCCAGCATATTTGAGTTATAATAACAATAATAATCATCAGCTCGTTATCATCATCATGGCAACGCCAGCATTCAATAAATTTCATATTCATTGCATAGATTCGGTTATTATTATTATTATTATTTACAGGTTTTGACAATGCAGATTTGATTGATGTTTGATTCATTACTGAATCCATTATGGGCTACTAACATGTGTGTTCCACCAGCTAAAATTGAAGTCCTGATTGTGGCAAGAAAAGGCAACGTTACGTTTAGGCTCATAAATCAAAAATTAAGTTGCGACAACACTGAAGATATATCAAAGTTATTTCATTCTCTTCAGCGTGTCCGCATCACCTGGTATCAAAGACTCCGTCGAGTGGGAGAAACTCGTTAGCATTTCAAACATGTTTATTACAATATATATGTAAATTATAGGCAACTGCCGTTACACATTTTACGACTACATTTAATTACACAAATAAATGCAATTTTAATCAATTCGATTGGATAAGCTAAAGCTTCATTAGGGAGTCATTCGTCGACTGCCAATTAGTGAAGCTTAGCTCTAAAAATTTGTCAAATAGCAATTTCAATTCATGCATCAATTTCATAATTAAATAGAGAAAATAAACAAGCTGTAAATTAAAACGCAATTCTAAATACTACGAGTATTTTTTATGCTTCGATAAACTGCCAATTTTGGAAAAATTGTCACAATATGATTGGCCGAAACTTTTCAAACTTAACTATCTTCTATAGAGTACTATATACTTAGTTGAAGTCAACTTGAATTTCAAAGTGTTTGACTTATTTTGTGACACACTTTTAATGTAATCAAACGAAATTAATTTCGCTGACACACCCTAAAATGCATGTGCTTTAAGGCGCAAGGCCATTTAATTTGTGGGCGTGGCATTGGGCGCATTTCGTGCAAAATTGAGTTTGCACAATAATTCAATTTGGCAAGCACATAAATTTTAGATATGGCGTTAAAAGGATTTCAATACAATTTCACATAGACGACGCCCAAGCTTCACTGCACACACACACATATATGTATATACACACACACAGACACACACACACACATCGACTAAGTGCTCACGCAGTTTGAGGTCTATTGGAAATGAGTGTCATGCTAGAGGAAGCAGAGATTTTGGGCCAACTTCCACTGATGATGTTTGGGCTACAAATTTTCAAGCCAGCCCCGAAAATTAACTCCACGGTGGGCAGAGGGACACGCACACAGCCAAAGTGAGGCACTTACACATGTCTGCACAGTTGGTTTTACCTCATGGACCTCCAATAGACACTTAATTAAGAGAATACTACGCAGCAGACTTCAGACTCGCTCCACACTCCACCTTTGTCGTTAATTTTGTTGGTCCATTTGATAGATATATAAACTAGGAGTCTAGGAACTTGGCATATGTTTCAAGGCTTCAAGGTTTGTGTTCCTTTAAACGCAGATATTACCGACTGTGGTTTCAATACCAAACAGATCACATTCAGTGAATGGAATTCATTGCTTTGTTGTTGCTGTTGTTGTTGTTGTTGTGATTCCAGTTCAGTGAGTAGGTCATATCAATAACTGAATTCGCAATGTCATTGGCACTGCGAACGACAACTGAACTGTTGGCCACAATAAACTGATACAAAAGCTGTTTCCTTCTTTCTTATTGTGCAATACCCTGCAGATTTTGCCTGAGGGGTATGTCTGATGGAAATGATTTATTACTGTGCCTAACGTTGATCTCTTTAAAAACCTTCTTTTAACTTGTGATTTGTAGGGATGAATAATTTCAATAAATAATTGACGCCAATTAGTCGAGAAATAAGTAAATATTTATTAAAGTCGACTTCAATCTGTATGTGATTTTGTTCGTGCTTTATATTTTATTTGGACTTAGGGATCTGAAAGAGTTTGGTGATACAAGTGTCCAACAACTGTAGTAAACTGTTATTAAAGTCGAGTACAATCGTTTGAAGTTTTTCCTCTAGTTTTTTTCAAATGGACTCTACTGCCGATGAGCCCACACACAATCCCATTGCATAAATACCTCTTGAATGGACGTCTATTGTTCTATTCCCCGTTTTCTAAACGCTACATCGAATGACTTGCTGACTAACTTGCTTTCTAGCAAAAAGAAATAAAGGCAAAACGAATAAAAAGGGGATTCAAACAATTGCGTAAAGCCACTGTGCAAAGGGCAGAAGAAAAAGCAACGAGCCACAAATTGAATGAGGCTGTCAATCAACGTGGTTATTGGCCTTTCATGGATATATAGTATGTGTAGATAAAAACCTCTTTTTTTACCTTGCAGTTGACGAGCACTCGTATGCTGAGGTTTTATGCTACCCAAGGTGTCTTGTCTACGAGTGTTTCCAGGGCAGGACGACCCTCTGGCGAGTCAATAGCAAATGACTGACCAATGCAGACACTCCATTGGAGGTCAGTTTATGGGTTAAGCTCGGCCATTAAGCAACATAGATGCGCAGTTTATGGCAGCCATATGAGCCCAGTTGCCCCAACAAGGACACTTTGGCACTGAGAATGGATCAGTGTTAATCCTCAGTGCGCAATGTTGGATACATTGCAATACTTCAAAATCCAGACTCATTCAACTGGGCACAATGCATCCTGATGATACAATAAACTTGGCCAAGAATAATGCTATTATGGCCAGTCAAACTAACTATTTATGTGCACATTTGCATTGCCAAAACTTTAAATGTGCCAAGTTGAGGTTATTGCCCCACTTGGTGAGTCTCTTGTAACTTGTCCCTTCTCTTATTTCAGCTGCAGAATTAAATATGACAATATTGCGGTCAAATTTGGATGTCAGGACAAGTCAATGACTTTATTGATGACCTTATTAAGTGTTAATTCGACAAGCCTAATATATTAATTCTCATTAAACCCTTCTTCGCATTCTTATTAGTAAAAATCTTTCACAGTAAGCACAACTATCGACAGTAATTCAAGGATTTCAAGTAGCTGAACTTACGCATAATTTCTGAATTTTAATGGAATTTTAAATGAAATCCAAAGGGTGAGGCATTGTACAGCAAGCTCTCATGTTCCTGATTACTTTGCCAGCCTGCAGTTCTGGAGCAATAATTAATTAAATGTCATAGTACAGCAGACTGGCAAGAAAAGAACAAGCGAACAAGCAGGAAGTGTGGAAAAGAAATGAGAAATAAGTGTATGCAGGCAGGCTTTGTGTCGTTTCTCTTCTTTGCGCGGTCAGTTGGAAAAATAGCATTTAAATTCCGAAACCGTGAAAGGAGAAGCTAAAGAGCAAGGAGCAGGCAAAGGACCTTTTGCAACTGACGTGCGGGAATTACGCGATGCAATCAAATCGACGGCTTATTGCACATTACACAGTTGTAATTAAAGAGACTTTAAGCCTGCCCCTATCAAATATGATTCTATGCATCCAATCAGGCTAATCCGGTTAAATTTTGCAGCAATTACTGTGGCAAGTGATGCACGGCAGAAGCTTTTGATTGAAGCTGTCGGTGTCAGCTAGAAACACACCTGACTGACATCAAACAGCTGCTCATAAATCACTGGCAAATCAGCAAATGCTTGACATGACTTCATTAAAAAGCTGAAATCCGTCTACTTCCACTTTCTATCCCCCCATGACCAGCAACCCACAGTCCACAACCCACAATCCTCACCGTACATGTGAACGAGTCTATGCCACAGTGCGTATGCGTGATGCCAGTGTGAGGACAACAATGGCTGACACTCAAAATTCGACAGCTGCGTTGCCTAACTGCCATTCACGATATCTGCTGACGCGTCTAATACCCTTACGTTCACTTGATTTCCGTAAGTCTGTAAGAAAAGTCTCCTTGCTTATGTTTTTTACTGTATAAAAGTTGTTTTCTTTCTACTTTTTTACTTTTAAAGGACTTCAACATTTTCTGTATCCAATGACAACATTCAAATTCTGTCTACTGTTTCTAGTCCCTTCACAGTGCTAATGAATGCCAAAATAAACAACAGCAGTGCAATTAACTCTCTTCAGTTCAAGTTTGTTTTGTCAACAGTAAAACAAACAAAACATTTTCAGCACAGGGGTAAAGCAATCTCCGCTTATTAATATGCCTGGAGCAACATTTTAAATTTGCCCACATTCGTTTTGTTGTGGTTATTTTTTGAATTCTAAGTCGTCTTTTGTGTGATTGCCTACAAAACACGAATGTGTTTCCTTTCTTCCTTTTATTGTTGTTCTCGACAATAGCTGGACTTCTTCTATAACATGCCTAACACGGCCTGCATCTGTCAACGTATTTTATAGGCTTTTGTGACGCATTCACTTTCATACTCCCATACAACATATGGGTAAAAGCATTTCTAATGCTGGTACTTGCAAAATTATATTGTGATGATAATGTGTTTGGTCAACGACCTGCTTATTGCCGGCTTCAATTGGACAAGCAGCAAACACAGCTGTCCCCACAGTAATGGAATGCCAATGATATCATCACAGAATGCCAAGCATTTGATTGGGTATGAAAACAAATGCGCGAAATATCAAACGGATAACGACGATATCGAGTATTACGCGAAGGAAACGCATTAAATACTCTTTCGAACTCGCATTCAAATTACCATTCAACTTTTTCTATTTGCTTAAGTAATTTTAATCCACTTTGGAGTAAGCCCCACAATAACATCTAAGCGACTAATGGGATTGCACTTCAATTTAAAATTAAACAAAGAAAAAACAGATAACATGCTGGTATGAGAATTAATTTCTAGCACAGATTGTAATATACATATGCATGTTTTTTATACGACTGTCTGCGGAATGCATGAGTAGGTTACTTCGTATCGGATTCTGAAAGTAAACCAAAAAACAAATAAAAGGGAATACAAACGTAAACGGATAAAAAAAGATAAAATAACAAATACAATGTGGGGAGGTTGGCGAAGGATTTAGCAAAGACAACAACCTCTACTCACATGCTTCAACTGTCTTTGTGGTTCAAGTCAGGTTCACTCACACAATTCCTGATTAATTAAACTAAGATTTCGTTTATAAAATTATATAATTCTCTTTTTCTAGCTAGGCAGCAATATCATTCTATGCCCATGCTTTGGCAATAAACAGAAACTAGCACAAGAAGGAACACACACTCTGAGAAACACACACGCGCTCGTAGCTGCCTTAGTTTCTTTTGGTATGAGGCTTGCGATTCAGTAGCATATTTTGATATCAATGTGTTGCCAGAGCTTTGCTGAGCTGCCAAGACGAGACGACCAAAAGCAACGACCGTTCAACTACGACTAACTGAAGCTGAACTGAAAATGAAATGGAAATGCTGAGCCAAGCATAGGCTATATGTATGTATGCGCGTGTGTGTTTGTGTGTGTGAAACAACGAGCGATGGCGAAGCATGCGACACACAGCGGGCAGCGCAAAAAACAGCGCGAATTTGAGTGGAAAGCCCAGCAGGATAGGATAGGAAAGGACAGAATAAGATACGAAAGCAGAAGCAAAGCAGCTGACACATATTTTGGCTTTGTTTTGGTTGTGCACATGCGGCGTCGCAGGGGGAGAAATGCTTACAATACGATACGACTGTCCTGTGTGAGGAGGACTTGCCGGCGTTTTTCCCATATCTCCTCTCTCTCTCTCTCTTTCTTAGTGCCTCTCAGTGAGAGGCGACGCCTGCGCATGGCAAATGTCGTGTATTTTTGTTTGTAACAAATTGAAACGGTGCATAAATCGCAAATATATTAAGTAAAAAAGCTATATATAAAATCTAATAAATCTTATAAAATTAAAATTATCAATTATATTGATAAGAAAGCAATTGGACATTGTGCTTGAGACATTAGGTTTATTTATATATTCATACTCTATTCATTTAATCGATTTCATTTTGACCAATATTCCGATGAACTTTTTGTTTACGAATTGTAGCACAAGCCATGAATGAATGAGAATGAATACTTGAAATATACACACAGAAAATACAACTGACTATGTGCATGTGCGTGTGTGGGTGTGTGTGAATGCTGTCTCCTTCTCTCTTAGGTTGAATGACACTGGCAAGTGGATTGTATATTGCTTATTTGCCGCTTTATGTCCTCAATTCCAAGCGGGACGCCTTTAGCATACATATGTATTCCCATATAAACGTATGTGTATGTGTGTGTGTTTGCTTCGTAGGCCTCTGCGATGTATGAGCAACTGACAACATCAGTTCGTATTTGCACTGGGAGTTGGAAGGGCGTGACACAGTTCCGTGCATCGCAAGCAAATTGGAGCAATGTGTATGGGGGAATCAGCAACGTGGCTATAGCATATACATGGCATGTATTTTAAATTGTAAGTATGCAACAGATTTTAATTGAACGACCCGCCTAGAAGTGTGCATACTGTTTAAATTTTAATTGCCGCCTTAAAGTATGCCGCATAATTGTAATTATTGGATAAGAAGTATGCCGAAAAGTATGCAATACTATTGAATTTAATAACATTTCACATTTTTGGGCGCGCAAATTTAAAATGGAATTTTAAAAAATCAATTAAAAATTAAATAAAAACAATTTAAAAAAAAAAACAAAATGCAAAATTCGGTAAATTAATTAACTTTATTTTAAAATTAGTTTGGTGTCGAAACTGAAAAAAAAGCCAAAAAAAAATTGAGAAATAAAAATAAAATTGAGAAAAAAAAGATATCGGAAATTCGAGAAAAATTCAACAAAATTTCTGATATTTTTTTCAAAGCTCTAGCTCAAAAAACAAAAAAGTTGACTTTTTCGGCCGAAAAAATTTTTGTGAAAAATTTCAGAAAAACTTGGTCCGTTTTTGCGTTTTTGCGGACCACTTTTTATCACTTGGATCAGGCGCGCAGTTGTGGCGCCATCTATTGTTTTTTGTGACAATGACAATGTGAGAGAGGAGGAGAGAGAGAGAGAGAGAGGTGGCAAATGCTCGCTCGCTCATCGTTCCCACTTTTAGTTTTAGTAGAAAGAAAAATGGCGGACGAGAAAACTTTATTTTATTTCGCCGAATTTGCCAACAATTGCAATTTAGAGCTAAAATAAATGTCGGTAATTAAAATACTCACGATTCATTGACTTATTCGTGCAATATTAAACATATCTACTTAATATTTATTTAGGCATACATTTCTGAAGTAAGTACACCAAAGTAAAGTGTATATTAAAAAGCCGCCTCGTCATCTTGGCCATTAACTAATGTTTGTCTTGTTGCTCAAACAGCGGCTTTTTAATACAGAGAAGAAGCTAGTCAAAGTCGCACTTTGGATTTAGACGTCAACAATAACAGCAGCAAAAAAAAGTCGGGCTTACGAGTTACAACAATGAGCAGTGAAACGCTGGAAAAAGTTGCCAAGGTACGAGTACAAATTATAAACAATCAAAACTTTTGCTGGAAATCCCAGTGCTCGCTTAGGACGTGCCCCAACATAGGTTATACTAATTGTAGTTGGCAAAACTTTACTCAACTTTGACATCCTGCCTGGATTTATGTGAAACGCACACTTGTGATTTCAGTTAGTGCCTAAAAGGGTCAATTCGGAAACAAAGTTTAAAACGAAGCTGTGTAAACAATTAAACAACATGCGACAAGTGACCTTTGTTTTGGTTCAGAAATATTACACATTTCAAACTAAAACTTGGAACAAACTTGCTATTGTATATGGTAGAACTTGTATGAATAATTAGATTTCTTAGATATTTATGGCTAAGATATTATTTAAAATGTTTCAATTCAAAAAAGGGAATTAAATAAAAAAAAAAGGGAAAACTGGCTATTGATTGAATATAGACTGATTGAAAAGATCCTAATCGACTTTTAAAACAAACTCTAAAAAATATATACATATTCCGAAACAATATTATTTGAAATTCTAACGGAAGCTGTTAGTTTGTTTCCCAATGGCAATATGCCGACCCTTGTAGAGCAAAATTTGAGGAAATCGAAGCCCATGCAGATAAGATACGCACATATCGAAATCGACTGGTTTTCGTGTCGCGTATTGAAACATTTGATGACAATTTCAGCTGGCGATTCAGTCGAAGTCCAAACGTCGCGAGTTGCAGATCGCAAATACTCTATCTTCTTCAGTCAGTCGATTGATCCAACAACAGTTGAGAGCGTTCGTTGTTCAGTTCGTTCGTAGTTCGCTCCACGAGTAGTTCAAAGAGCAAGTGTTCGCGAGAGAGAGCGCGAGAGTGAGAGAGCGTGGGAGAGCGGGAGAGTGTTGTTTGTTTACCGTATACATAGAAATAAGTATTTAAACTGGAGCCACTTAAAATTGTAGACAACGTCGACTCGATGAGTAGTGATAAAAATGTGCGGCGTCGCGTTATAACGCCGACAACAGATGCGAGCAACTTGGATCCATTGTTGCGACATGGCGAACTGCATCTGGATGATAAGGTGAGCCTCATATCACATCACATCAAGGGCAATCAATTAGCTATCGCCCTCAAATTAGAACAAGTGTTTGTTCAACTAAATTGTAGATACTTCTAGATAAGATTAACTAATTCCCGAGGTGCAATGTTCGTTCCGAGAGGGAACTGAGTAATTGATTGTACTGAATACTGAATACTGAATATGGAATTCTGAATAAATATCGAGTTTCGAGTGTTGATTCGACATTTGCCAATTCTTCTGTGGCAGCTGCAATTCACCAGACAGACATTTCCCCTTTATCGCTTATCGAGGCAACAATAAAACATTTTCGGTGGCAACACTTTACAGTAGACACCTGGCCATGTTGGACAGCCGATAAGATAAAGTCATGATGGATTAAATCTACGACTAATTGTATTTGTATTTGCTAACACTAGTTACTTCATCGAAGGTGTTTTAATTAAAAAAAAGAAAAGAAATGATTCACCTGAAATACCTTCAACCACTCGAGGCATTAACCCATGGCAGCCGTCGCTTTTTTCTTTTCTGCAGCAACCCACGGGCTGCGAACGCGTCTTCATCAGCTACGAGAAGATCAAATGGTACTGGGCGCCCGCCTTCATTGGCTTCTGGCTGCTCCTCTATTGTGCCATATCCATACCCGCCTCGAATCACCTGCCACGCCCACTGACCATCAAGGATGAGGCCAAGTACCCAGAGCGATTCATTGCCGAGCGCGCCGAGATGAATCTGGCGAATCTCGTGGCGCTGGGACCCCGTGTGGTGGGCAGTCGGGAGAACGAGCTGGAGGCCGTCAGAGTGATCAGCTCCAGAATGCGCACGTTACGGGCGGAACTGGGCGCCGTGCATGACCTCGAAATCGATGTGCAGGTCGCATCCGGCAGCTACATCCACTGGGAGGCAGTCAACATGTACCAGAGCATTCAGAACATCGTGGTCAAGGTCAGTCCCAAGGGCTCCAAGAGCAACACCTGGGTGCTGGTCAACAGCCACTACGATACGGTGCCCGCGGGTCCTGGTGCTGGCGATGATGGCTCCATGGTGGCCACCATGATGGAGACGATACGGGTGCTCATGAAATCAAAGCGCGCCCTGAAGCATCCGGTTGTCTTCCTGTTCAACGGAGCCGAGGAGAATCCCCTGCAGGCCTCCCACGCCTTCATCACCCAACACAAGTGGGCCAAGAACTGCAAGTATGTGATGGATCTTAACTCCGATTCCTCAGTCTTATATTCCGCCTTCTTTCCACAGAGCTCTGATCAACCTGGACTCGGCTGGCAATGGAGGTCGCGAGATTCTCTTCCAGTCCGGCCCCAATCATCCCTGGCTAATGAAGAGCTACCGTCGTGCCATCAAGCATCCCTATGCCTCGACCCTGGCCGAGGAGATGTTCCAGCACAACTTCATCCCCTCCGACACGGACTTTCGCATCTTCCGTGACCACGGCGCGGTGCCCGGCCTGGACATGGCCTACCAGTACAATGGATACGTCTACCACACGAAATACGATCGTGCCGAAATCTTTCCACGCGGCAGCTTCCAAAACACTGGCGACAATCTCCTGTCGCTCATTAGGGAGATCTCCAGTGCACCTGAACTGGAGGACACTTCGGTAAGTTGAGATTTAACATATGTTTTTATTAATATACAATTAAAAATAAGAGTTGAATGATTAATCATCTATTTTATTATATAACAAATTAAAGTAAAATCTGTTTTATAGATAAAATTGAATAAAATAATAAAATAAATTAAATAAAATAATACAAAAAATATCAAATAAATTCTCAAATTCAATTTTTATTATTAAAATGTTCCTCATAAAAACTTTTCAGTAAATAGAATTTTATTTGATAAGTTTTTATAAGGAACATTTTAATAATAAAAATTGAATTTGAGAATTATTCTTAGATTTAAATATAAAATATTTAATTGATTAGTATTTCAAGATTTTTTGAAACTATTTTTAAATATTTCAATTAAATTTGTAATACAAATTAGCAAATTTAATTTAATTTGTAATATAAAAATTGAAAACGAGAATTATTTTTAGATTTAAATATAACATTTTAAGCTGATTAGTATTTCAAAGTTTTTTGTAACTATTTTAAATTTTATTTTGTAATACAAATTAGCAAATTTTAATTTTTAATATTATTTATTATAGCTTACTATTTAATGAAAATGAAAAGTTTTTAATACAAATAATATTTTTAAAACAATAATTTTCATCTTTTCAGAAACACGCCGAGGGACACACTGTTTACTATGATGTGATGGGCTGGTTTTTGGTCTTCTACACGGAAGTGGAGGGCATCATCCTGAACGTGGTTGTGGCCATCGGAGCAATTGTTGCCTGTGGCCTGGCCATCAAACTGATGTCCAACAACACGGGCTTCAGTCTGAAGAAGATCCTCAAGCACACGCTGCACATGTTCGTTGTGCTGATCCTCGCGGTGGTCGCAGGTGCTGCCTTGACCATTTTCATTGGTGTACTCATGGACGTGATGCACCTGCCGCTCTCCTGGTTCACACACAACTGGATGATGCTGGGACTCTACTTCTGTCCCTTCTTCTTTGGGCTGGCCATAGTGCCTGCCATGTATTTCCACTACACGAAAGATGTGAGTATTTAGAGCAGAGTGAATAGTTCAGAGATTAATCTGTTGCCTTGCAGGATCGCTTTCCCATTGGACAACGTGTGCAGCTGCTGATGCATTGCCACTGCCTGTTCCTGGCCCTGCTCACCCTCGTCCTGACCATCTGCAGCATTCGCTCGGCCTTTGTCCTCATGCTCACCTGTCTGTTCTACACGGTGGGCGTGGTCTTCAACTTGTCCACCAGTCTGCACAATCGCAGTAAGTAATGGCATTGATCTCTTGAATCCTCTACAGACTTGTGCTCCCTTTTCAGATGTTGCCTGGGTCATTCCACACATTGTCTGCTATGTGCCTCCGTTCGTGTTCTTTGCCTACTTCTCCCACGGCTTCCTGGTCACCTTCATTCCCATGCTCGGCCGGTTTGGGGACAGCGTCAATCCGGAACTGATTTTGGCCGTCTTCAGCGTGGCTGTTGGCCTGCTTACCTGTGGCTTTGTGGTGCCAATGCTGCACATGTTCCGCAAGTCCAAGACCATCATCTGCTCCCTCATGGCCATCACTCTGATCTGCATCATCATTGCGGCCACGCCCCTCGGCTTCCCCTACAGACCCGAGACGAGTGTTCAGCGTTTCAACGTATTGGTAAGTCCCATCTGGCTTAATCAATATGGTCAACTCATTTGACTTTTTACTTATTTGATAGCATGCCAAACGCACCTTCCACGATGCCAACAACAATGTCCGTCGCTCGGAATCGGGATACTTTATCATGCCACAGGACAGACGCACCTATTCCGTCAAGAGTGAGTGTTTTTCACATTATCATTGATACTCTAAAATAAATATTATTATTATTATTTTAGACAAGGTTATTAACATGACGATGGCCAGAGATGTCAAGGATGATTGCAAGAAGGAAACGAACTGCGGCTTCCCGCTCTACAACATGCGCTGGCTCAAGACCAGGTTAGAATTTATACTAGTGATGTAAAAATATTTTAAAAAATCGCAAAAAATAGCGAATTTCACGTACCTTAACTCGATAGTTTTGTTGAGTAACAATCGAGTTAATTACATAGATTTGTCGATTTTTAAATTTCTATATTTAACTCAATTCAATGTTTTTCTTCTTTGCCAATTCACAGAGCCAGAGGTTTGTGGATTCCCGCCTCGGAGCCAATGCTGGGCACAGTTCCTGTGGTTAAAGTGATATCCAAAAAGCAAACGACACCCACAAGGATGCGCTTCGAATTGCAACTGTCCGGTCCGGATCATATGGGACTCTATATACAGCCACTGAACAGTGCCCGGGTGGAGAAATGGTCCTTCCATGAGACACCTTTACGTCTGGGCTTTAAGCCCCCGTATTATATATATTTCTCGTATGGCGTCAATGCTGCTCCGCTGAACTTCTGGGTGGAAGTTGAGGTACTTTTAGCTCTGTGCAAAACAATTTCAACATTCAATTAAACACATTTATCTACCTTACAGAAATCGAATGGAATCTGGAGCACGCCTTCACTAGAACTGGGCGTCAGTGGATTTTGGATTCATCACAAGGAGCTGCTCACATCCGATTTTACAAAGTTTGTCAAGAGTTTTCCCGACTACGTGGATGCCGTGCCTTGGCCCGCGTCCTATGAGACCTGGTTATATTGAGATTATTTGAAATTGAACCAATTTTTTGTACACTGTATTATATATCTTTAACGAGACTTAGTATTCAATTAGAAAGAATAAAGCCCAAATATGGCAAGACTTAGTCTTTGATAATCTGAATAGTTTTTTTCTTATCTCACAGACCTTCAAATTGAGATTAGGGTTATATCTCAATGTATTTTTATAGAAAATTAAAAATGTTTTGATTTCAATTTTATACATGAACAATTAATTATTTTTATATACCGACTTTTGGTTTCCAACTACTGAATTGTAAAAAGATTATAATTCTGTGTACATTTGGTATAAGTAGCACTTATAATCGGAATGAAGATTATACATACCTATTGGTGTGATATGGCATGTGCCTCCCCATAACTGATTAAAAGGTAAATAACCACTAATTTCGATAATACGAGTTACATTCGATTACTTGTCTAAAAATAACTCATACTCATAAGAAAATTTGCTCAAACATTTATTTTATTTATTATATTTTGCTGTTGTGTTTAGCTTTTTCGATTAAATCGTCCACATTATGTGTGAGACGATGGAAAATGTTTTCAATTAGATCCAAGCGCGAGAGTAAGCTGCAAAAGATACGGAATTTAGTTATCGTTAGTTTGTTATAAATATAAGAATACATACGTATCTAGATCCTCCTCTGTTTCTGCATAATATCGAATGAGACTCCTGTGGTATATGAATAATTTCTTAAAGCAAAAAAGCAAATCTTAACTTTGTTGAGGACTTACAACTCACGCAGCTTCTTGGCATCCAGCTGCTGATTCAAAGCGATTCCATCTCTGAATTTTGGATGCTTAGGAGCCTTCAATAAACCATTAGTCACCCTGTACAGTTGCTTTCTGATGTAGTACCAAAAGAAGTTTGGCTTGTAGGCCTCCATCTTTGTGGCCGTTCTGAAGGCTAAAATGATAACGGCGAGAAACATATTCTGGAAATATTACGAAATTAAATTTATAATAAGTATAACAATTTTTTGTCGATCATGTTATTTACCAGTAGCACAAAATATATCAACACAACGTATGTTAAGAAGAATATGGGACCGAGAACATGGAAACCATCTTCCAATTCAAAGTAGTTGAAATCTCTGACTATCATGCGCACCATAGTTAAAAAGGCTGTGGGAAAATCTTTGAAATTTTCATTGGAGCCACCGAAAAGCATTACACCGAGATTTCCATATGAAGCAATCGCGATAAAGAACATAACGGCGAATGCACCCAAATCTGTTGCTGCCTGAGGTGAAAAAGAATGAAATATTTAAATGATATGTTAAATAAGTATGTTTACCATTTGCATGGCACGGCCAATTGTTCTGAGCACTGGATTAAAATTCATAAACTTGAGCAAAACCATCCAAGAAAAGAAGACCACAAATCCCATTGAATCCAGGTGTATTTTATAGGCAAGGACCTCATGATCCAATGGAATAAAGTTGCCCTTTGCATTATTAATGACTTCAAATATGTCTTGCTTAGCAATGTAATAAATGGAAAAGCCAAGAGATATGTGTAGAATCTATTAGATAAATAATTAAAATATATAAGAGCTGGAAAGGATTTTTGATTTGTATTACAAATATTCTGGGCAGATCCAACACAATAGATAACTCTGAAAAGTAAATCTTCCAGCCATTGAGATATAGTTTCTTGATCTCAACGAAAGTATAATAGAAATTAATCAAATACACGATTGCTGCACACAGCATAATCGTCCAACCTGATGATATAAATGGTGAATTTGCATAGATAATATCCGATTTATATATGGAATTAATGAGTCCAGTTGGCATTATCTCGAAAATTAATCTGCAGGTTGAGTAAATTTTATACTTATCAAAAGATTCGTTAATTAGATAGCCAATAATTTACTTAACACTTTGAAGAACATTCAAATTCAAATTGATTGCGTTAAACTCAAATAAAACGAGACGCGAGTTTCGATCCAACCATTGAGTAGAGTTGAGATGTCGAATGATTCCCCTATTTATATCCTTGTCATATGTCAAGCTCTGGACATAGCCACCGCTATGATATATATTGACCTTTCCAATAGTAGACGTCACTCCAAGTTCACTCATAGTCTTAAATGTAGATCTGCAGTAAACAGAACATATAAAATGGAGGGTTATCTCTGTGAGATTAGCGACTCACCCCTTGTAGACAGGTTCCTTGAACTCAATCTCCCTTGAATAGGGCGCCACACAGGTGTTATAGTATCTGAAGAAAGCAGGGTTTAGTGGACAGGTGTTATTCCTGACTCGAATCTGTCGCAGCCTCGGAGCACCAAGAAGCAAACTCTCATTTAGAATCATTTTACCATGAAGGAAAGGTTTGTTGTTAACTAGATTGGAATCCCAATTAGAGGTCTCATCGTATCCATGAAACAGATTTATAACCACATATTCCATATAGTTCCAGAAGTCCACAATGCTGATTACTTCCCTGAATGATATCGTTCTATTATCCGTCATATAATGAGGCCTCTCAAATAAAGTCCTCATGCCAATTGTGAAATGATGAAAGTTCTCGCTTGTCAAAGAACTGCAGACGATGGTCAGACATATCAGATACAAATAGAATACGGATAGTTGGATCAGGGCACTTTTAGTATCCTCCTCGGATGTATACTGAATACTGCCGTAGTTGGAATAGAATCTTGACTTTCTCATTTCTTGTTATCTCCTTGTATGAATTCCTACTTGAATTACTCAGCCTATTTTGTATTATTTTTAAAATACTTTCCCATTTCTAAAGTAATTTCATTTGAATTCATTTTATGCAAGTTAATGAGGGCATAAATATTTATTTCACTTCATTCCAGTTCGGTATTCAGATAAACGCCGACATAAAGCTTAATCTGACCACCAACGGTCATCAAACCATAAAATAAAAACACCTCCCAAGTTGCCGCAAGCTATCGCCAAATCGTAATCTGCAAGACATACTAACTAACGATTATGGTCGGTGATAAGCCCCAACTTAGCAGCATACGGGTATAGCCCTATTGATTGCTCGACTCTAATTTTGTTAGTTTATTTTATCAGTTTCCCAGCGATCGTCTTGTGGATCGGTCGAGTTTCTGTGGTGAGCGAATGTGACATTGATTAAAGGTAATGCTCCAAACTGAACCTTTAATTATATAATCCGCGGATTCTATGGAAATAAAAAGTGAGAAAAACATTTCTATAAATATTCTTTATTGAATAATTGTGACTAAAGTTAAGAACAAGATTAAGTTATCGCTCTGATAACACCAGTAAATGCTTAACTTACAAAGTTCAATTCCCCTCACAGATGTCCTTCTCCAGTTTTGACATCGATTCCGATAAAAAGGAGCCCAAAAGAGGAGGCAAGAAATGGCCTTGGTATGGAGCCCCGATCTTCTGTGTGATTTGGTTCACACTCTTCTATGTGGCGGTCATCCCGAGCTTCTTTTCCTACCCCAAGATGTTATATGTGCGCGATGAGGCTCATCACCCGGATGAGTTTATAGGCGAGCGGGCCAAAATCCAGCTCGCCGAGTACTCGGCAATTGGCAACAAGATGATGGGATCCATAAACAATGAAGTGCACACGGTGAACTTTATCAAAAGGGAGATCGGCAAAATTGTGGATCAGTCACGCAAAGATATCTACGAGATTGAATCGGAGGTGCAATACGCCTCTGGTGCCTTTTATCTGTGGGAGGCAGCTACCAGCTATGACAATGTGTCCAATGTTGTGGTCAAGATCTCGAGGAAGGATTCGCCCAGTGACAAATACTTGCTGGTGAATTGTCACTACGACTCGGAGGTGAAGACTCCGGCAGCTGGCGATGATGGCGTCATGGTCGTCATCATGCTGGAAGCTCTGCGCGTCATTGCTCGCTCCGATCGGCCGCTGGATCATCCCGTGGTGTTTCTCTTCAACGGAGGCGAGGAGTCCAACATGCTGGGCTCCCATGGCTTCATCACGAAACACAGATGGGCTGCCAATTGCAGGTGAGTTGGACATTGAGGCATTAAGAGTGGTTTTCATTTAAATGACTTTCATATTTTGATAGAGCTCTGATCAATCTGGATTCAACCGGATCGGGGGGACGCGAGGTGCTGTTCCAAACGGGTCCCAATCATCCGTGGCTCATGAACTACTACCAGAAGCACGCTCCTCACCCGTGGTCCATCACACTCGCCGAGGAGCTGTTCCAGAACAACTTTATACCATCCGACACGGACTTTCGCATATTCCGGGATTACGGCAATCTACCCGGCTTGGACATGGCCCATGCCCTCAATGGCTATGTCTACCATACGCAGTACGACAACTTCAAGAACCTGGCCAGGGGCACTTACCAATCCACGGGCGAGAATGTCCTGGCCCTGACCTGGGCCCTGGCCAATGCTCCCGAACTGGATGACACGGATGCCCACGCCGAGGGACACGCTGTCTTCTTCGACTACCTCGGCTGGTTCATGGTGGTCTACACCGAATCTGCGAGCATAGCCATCAATACAGTCGTATCCGTAGCTGCCCTGATCTCCATTGCCATCTCCATCTACTTCATGACCAGGGACGATGGAGCTGATGCCCCCAAGGCGGTGCTCCTGCGCTTCGGCGTCATCTTCCTGGTCCAGTTGGCCGCCGTGATCATGGCCTGGGCTCTGACCATCCTCGTGGCCGTCTTCATGCACGCCGTTGGCCTGAGTGAGTCCTGGTACTATGGCGTTTGGATGACCTTCGGCCTGTACTTCTGCACCATGTTCTTTGGCCTGGGTCTGTTGCCGGCCTTCTACATCGGCCGGACCAAACAGAAGACA
This sequence comes from Drosophila suboccidentalis, assembly GCA_037043435.1. NCBI lineage: Eukaryota > Metazoa > Arthropoda > Insecta > Diptera > Drosophilidae > Drosophila > Drosophila suboccidentalis. Next base: position 248,723 of record JBAMBK010001487.1, read on the forward strand.
AACATGAAGCTGAACGAGACAATTGCCTGTTTTATGCACTCCCACTGCATCCTGATTGTCCTGATCTGTGTGATCCTGATGGGAATGGGCGTGCGATCAGCGTTCTTTCCCATGTTCGGCTTGTTCTTCTACAGCATCTCAGTCATTCTCCAGCTGATCTTCAAAGTCATCTTCAAGAGTAAGTGGTTGTCAAGTCTTTTATTTCTGATTTTATATTTTCTTTATTTTTATAGAGAGCTTCTTTGTGCCCGTTCATTTGTTGTGCCAGGTGGCGCCTTTCCTATTCTACACCTTCTTGAACTATGAGTTTCTGCTGGTCTTTGTGCCGATGCAGGGACGCGACGGTCCCGACAGTCAGCCAGATATGCTGCTGGCCTTGTTTATTGCCTTGATGACAATGCATTTTGCCGGTTTCATTGTAAGTTCGCCTCAAATATTTGTAATTATTTACTTATTTAAGTATTAAAATCCCTTTTCCAGATACCCATTCTGTTTAAGTTCCGCAAATCGAAGATCTTCATCTCAATGTTTGGCGTTATAACGATCATCTTTATCATATTAGCCGCAACTCCAGCGGGTTTCCCCTTCAAGCACGAGGTTGCCGCGCAGCGTTATTATGTTTTGGTAAGATCTATTCAATTATTGAGAGATTGTCAATTGAAATAGATTTATTATATATCGTAGCACACTCAACGCATTCTGCATAACGAGGATAGTACAACAAAAACGGAGACTGGCTTCTATGTACAGCCCGTGGATACACGTTACTCCGAGCTCTATGATACGACCCTCAAGAATGTGGAGCCCGAGAGTTGGCTGAACGACAATTGTGCCAATGAGCCCTACTGCGGACTGCCTCTATATAGTGGAAGATGGTTGAACTGGAAGTGAGTTTGAGTTTAAAACTCATAAAAGTCCAGTTTCTAAATCATTTTCAATATTATTCTAATGAATTTGTATTTCATATATGATCAGATTCTAACTAATTTTTAATATGATTCTATTGAATTTATATTTCATATCAGATACTAAATAATTTCAAATATTATTGAATTAATTTTTCCTATTTCAACAGATATTTAAACCTTTTTCAATGCTGTTCTATTATGAATTTATATTTCATATATCATTTAATTTATATTTCATATTTCATCAGTTTCTAAATCATATTCAATATTATTCTATTGAATTTAAATTTCACATATCTGTTTCTAAATCATTTTCAATACTATTCTAGGGACTCTGCACGCTGGATCTATAGTACGCCGCCAGTTTTCCCCATTCCCACGGAGCTCAATGAAGTTTCCCGACAATCCATAAGTGCCACCAAGACGCGCATCGAGTACAGCATAAAGGCAGGCGATCGCATTGTCATTTATATCGATCCCAGGCCCAATGTGAAGATCACCAACTGGTCGGTGGATGAAACAGTCTTGAACGATGGACGCAAGCCTCCATATTTTATATACCATGTGTATTCCATGGTCAAGGAACGTTTCAATTTCTGGCTGGAGTTTGAGCATGATGTGGCGAACACAAATGGGCCCTACTTCAAAATGGCCGTAAGCGTGCACTTCCTGTATCATCAGGAGCACTACACGCAGGACTATCGCGACTTTCTCAGCACTTTTCCGGACTGGACATATACGACGGATTGGTTTGCCTCCTACGAGAGTTGGGTGATTTAAAGACGAATCGTGTAACTTAATAAATTATTTAAAATATATATTTTAATACAAGTTAATTAAATGTAATTTAGTTTTGGATTCTTGCAATAGTTCAAGTTAAATTCTAGTTGTATAATTTAAATACAATACGTGTCATGGTTAAAAAAACACTTTGTTCGTTGCATATTGATTTCAGCTCTGAGTATGATGAATACAAAAACTTAACAACAGTTCAGACATCATGGCAATCACTCGAAATATTACTGAGTACTGAGAAGTGAGTAGTAGTGGGTAGAGGACACTGGGAAGTGAGTAGTAATATCAAATGTCAAACATTCACAGCGGCTCTTAGAGCTGCCAGCTGGTGTAGGAACCGATCCATGAATTCACATGCGCCCAAGCCGGAAACTTGGCCAGGAACTCCCTGTAATCCTCCTCTATAAACATGTCGTCGTGTATTCTATGTCCCATAATGGCGATTCTGAACGTTGATCCCGACCAATCAGCACTCGCACGCTGTAAAACACAATTTCAAAACATAAACTAACAATCATAAAAGAGTGATCAGTTGAAGAAAGTACCTCGAATTCCAAATTGAAGCGCAGAGGAGTGGGATCCAATGCATAGGACCAGTAAACGTAGTGAGGCGGAGGCAAGTTCTTCTCCAACGGCTCCTTGGTGAATGTCCAATCCACCAGCTTGGCATCCGCCAAGGGCTCAATAAATATACTTGTGTGATCCGGCCCAGAAACCTCTAGAGTAAACATTATATTCGTTTCCGATGTGCTTTCCTTGCTAATAATCCTCAAGCTGGGCAGATAATCTTTGTTTGGCTCAGGACCAGGTACCCAATAGCCATTAGGCCTATAGAATTTAGATTGTATTATATTAAAAAATATCAATTAGAGAACAATTTTTAATGGATATCTAGTTACTTACACCGCCTTCACCCAACGCGTGCTGTAAATGGGAAATCCGCACATGATTTCCGTATCGCAATCGCTGCGATTGGCTTTGGTGTAATCTGTGTTCTCGAAGAGAATGCTATCCAGAGACTTGGGATGTCTATCAACGGGCATTACGTAATATCCAGAGTCCGTATGATTCACGGAACTGACAGCATCGCCGTTGTGGAAGGTGCGTGTTGTGTGCTGTAAAATATAAGCATTTTTATTAATAAAATATAATTATTATTTATTTGAAAAAAACTTGAAAATAGGTGATATTTTTTGATTCTTAAAAAAGTATTCAAATATTAATTCATATCTTTTTTAAGTTAAAATTAATATATTTCATAAGACTGCAACTAAAAGTGCATCTAAGAATTTCCTATTCATCCATATATTAAATTTCTGGCTTAATAAAATACTCACCACTGAGAAGAATCGTTGAACCGCAGTCTTCTCCACGTAGGGGAATCCCACGGGCGTGGCCGCCAGGATAATGAAGATCAGCGTGCAGATGCCAAAGAGTGAGATGATGGTCTTTGATTTGCGGAACAGACAGAGCAAGGGCACCAGGAAGGGAGACAACAGTAAACAGAACAATGCCGTATATCCTCCAATCAATAGTTCTGGATTCGAGGAACTTTCTCGTCCCTGCATGGGAGCAAAAACCACATAGAAGGCATAGCAACAATAAGCGTAGAACAGGAAGGGCAGAATCTGGAGGATGCAGTGCGGAATTAGCCACAAGAAATCTGCAAGGAGAATCCAATAAAATCAAGAATTAAATAATTAACTAATAAGAAGAGAGATCACAGTGACTTACTTGTTTTGTGGGCACATGTGGCCATATTGATTAGAACTGAAATCGTGTAGAAGCCAATGCAGATGAGCAGAATAAAGGCAGAGCGAATATTGTACGATATCATCAGAATGGTGATCACAGTCAGAATCAGGCAATGTGAGTGCATCAGCAGCTGAATGCCATAACCAAGTGGTAAACCATGCTGAAAAGATCATACATTAGATTAATAACAATTATTACAATTTAAATTAGAATAACTCACCTCCTTGGTGCGACTGAAGTAGATGGCGGGCAGAATGCCAAGGCCAAAGAACATGGGGCAGAAGTACAAGCCAAATATCATCCAGGTCTGGGAGAACCAGGACATGGACAAGCCAACGCCGTCGAGGAAAAAGGCTATGGAAATGACCAGGCCAAGACTCAGGCAAACGCCACACAACTGAAGTGCGGCCAAGATGCCGAACTTGGCAAAGATGCGACGCCTGAACATTCCCGTATTGCTGGCCATACTCCAGATATAGACCACGATCGTAACGAGGACCAAAACACAGACACAAATGTTGATAATGACGCCCACTGGCTCGGGATAATAGATGAAGAACCAGCCAAGGACATCGAAGAATATCATATGACCCTCGGCATATTTCTGTAGATAAATTGTGATCAAGTATATAATTTATTTAGATTTCTAAAGCAACTCACGGCAGGATCTTCCAGTTCGGGAGCATTGCCCAATGCCTTGATCAAGCTCAGAAGATTGTCGCCAGTCAATTGGTAAGTGCGTCTGGGTATTATATTGAACCGATCGTACTTTGTGTGATAGACATAGCCATTTAATATCTGAGCCATATCGAGACCTGAATGAAGTAGAGAAAGCTTTGGAGTTAAATAAAACTGGAAACAAATATTAGATATCGATTTACCAGGTATTTTTCCAAAGTCGCGGAAGATGCGATAGTCTGTTTCCGACGGAATAAAGCCAGCTTGAAACAGTTCCTCGCCAATTGTCGAGGCAAAGGGATGTTCAATGTGTTTTCCATAGTACTGAGCGGAAAAAAGAGATGAAAGAATATGAAATAAGTATCTTAAAACGAAGTAAATGAAATAAGTTCGGTACCTTCATTAGCCAAGGATGATCGGGACCAGACTGAAAGAGAATTTCTCGACCGCCACTGCCAGCTGAGTCCAGATTGACGACAGCTCTAAAAGAAGTTAACTGGCAATTAGATGGCAGTTGAGGTGAATCTCTGGAAGGGCAACTTACTTGACATTCTTCGCCCAGGGATGCTGAGTGATGAATGCGTGTGAGCCTTGAAGCGGATTCTCCTCGGCGCCGTTGAAGAGAAAGACCAGCGAGTAGGTGAGAGGCGTCTCGTACTTGGTGATCACACGCAGAACCTCCAGCATGATGACACACATCATTCCCGAGTCGCCGGCACCAGAGCTGGCGGGAACGGAGTCAAAGTGACTGTTGATCAGCAGAGCCGCCTCACTGGTCGCATTTCTGGGCGAGACCTTGACGACCACATTCTGCACACTCTGATAGACATTCACCATGGACCAGAGCAGATAGTTGCCAGAGGCAATCTGCACATCCTTCTGAATGTCAAAGAGATCTGTGCGAGCACCGTCGATGATGTCGCTAATCTCGCCCAGCAGCAACTGGACAGCGACTTGTTCGTTGGCCGCACTGCCCACCACTTTGGGTCCGATCTTCGTCAGCTTTAGTAGAGTACTCTCCGCACGCTCTCCAATAAATTGTCCCGGCTCCTGTTGCTCGTCCTGCAGTGTTTTCAACGGTGGCATGCGATGGAAACTGGGCATCACCACCAAATAGTAGAGCAGAAACCAGAAGGACACAAAGAGAGGCGCCCAGTACCAACCGATTTTGCTGCGATTGTATATGATCTTCATGTTCTCGTACTTGGAGTTCATGTTGCTGTTGAAATGAGTAACGAAAATTGAATTAAATGAGAGATTAAACTAGTCACTGACCCCGCACTAAATAAACTGATTAACGGATAAGCCACACAGTCATCATCATCATCGTCATTGAGAGATTTTATATTTGTTGAATATCATGAGATAAAAGCGGAAGCAAAACTCAATCACACTCAGCACTCAGCACTCTGATAAGAGATAAGAACATGGTTATCAAGTGTCTAAAAGCCACACTTCATGTCTGACAGAATCTGACTGAATTTCTCTGAATCAATCACAAGTACTCTTTAAGCATTCACTTGGATGCCTTGAATGAATCTATCTGTCAGATAGTTAAATTTGTAATCAATTCAGTTTCAATTAATTTGTTCATTCTCAGGAATATTTTAATATCAATCACCAACAACTACAAAAAGATAATTTAAAAGATAAGAATTTCTACTTCAGTTTACACAAATGAATGTATTTTTACTTGGTGAAGTCATCTTCCATATTTTGTCATAGTTTATTTAAATTTCGTCACCAGCGTAAACTGCTGATCTAAGGCAAAACATGTGTTGCACCAAAGACGTCAAGGAAATTTCGACTTTTCAAATGGATAGCTGACGATTAGCTCACAAACAAACAATGCAGAATAACAAATTCATTCATTTCTAAAATAATTCTCGACCTGAGCCGTAAATAAGGCGGGACATAACTATCTGTATTTGTTAATTTTGATGCAATATTTGTTGTTATAAATAGCAATTTGGCCCATAACATTTTAGTTTAATGATCTGCCGTTTGTATGAATTATGTGGTTCTTCGAGAGCTGAACAAATTTTACGATTGAGTTACAAAGTATGTGCTATTTTGATACCCTGTAAAGTTAAGGTAGATAGGGATTTGAGTGTCATTTCACCTCTATCAATGCCTTAAAAGCTCAAAGCTATACTTATGGGAGAAATCGCACTAGCCCACTATAATAAGGGATTTCGGGATAAAATCAATCTCAAACGGTGTCAAAAATTAGGTAATCTCGGAATATCTTGTACGAAATGATTGATTTAAGTAAGTTTTTTAAATTCAATGAGAATATTTGAGTGAAATCAAATGTTGTATGTCTGTTTTGCTAATGGTTGTCATTTAATTCGCATATTTTGTTAATTTAACAATAATATCATGAATTATAAACTTGAATATTCGAATGATTTTTTTCTGTGTATAAGAGAGACAACTATAAGGAAAAGCCTCTTGAGTGCGGGTGAAATACAAATAGAACAATGTTTACGCTAAAATTCTTAATGAGACGCAACACGAAGAGGAAGAAGAAGAATGCAAACTTATTGCCAAATGGTCACAGACGGCGTCAAAGAATAAAGAGAGAGAGAGCAAAGTGTTTCTGAGTGGGATTCGAGTGTGTGTGGCGAGTGGCAAGTGAAATGGAATTTTGTGCTTGTGGCTAATGATTGAAGTGCATGTTGAGTCGAGTCGAGTAGAATGCAATTGGGGTCCCTTCGACATCGACCCATTTCCAGCAATGCGTCTGGTGACCCCCAGGGGCCAATTTCGACGCCGCGATTAAAAACGGCCGTCAGACCGAGACGCCGAGAAAAAAACAAAAAAAACAAATTCGCATTACCGACGGACTGTGATGTGAGTGTGAGTGTAAGTGGAGCACACTTGCTATATTTGTACGAGTACTCGTAATTATTCATATGAGAGGGACGTGCTGTTAATCGATTTAACATGCAAGTGCCTTAATCAGTTGCGACTCTAGCGATTATTATTTCATTTATATTTTTCATGAGTATCTGAGTGTGTGTGTGGGTATTTGGTCTGTGGCCACGCCCACGCCACCAAGCTGATATAAACAAAAAAAAGAAAACATATCTAAAATCTCTCCAACTTGTGTGTGGGGAGAGCAAATGAAAAGAAAATGCTATTTAAAGAGTATCTAAATGGGAAGAAAATCCAAACAGCCGACGAGGCGGCGGCGACGGCAATCAACTGTGACAACAGCAACATTTGTTTTGGTTTTGGTTTCCAAGTCATTGTGAAGCGGAAAGAGCAGTCCAATCAAAGTATCTGTCAGATACAGCTACAGCTACATTAGCAGATACATTTACAGATGCAGATACAGATACATTTACAGATGCGACATGCGGCAAGAGCCGCGCACAATAGAAAGTCAATAACCTGCCTTTTGACGTTGCAACTTGCCACACACAAACAAACACACATAAACACAGCAAACAGTCTAAGAAGAGGAAGAAGTTGAAGTAGAAGAAGAGCAAAGAGCAGGGAAAGAGGCAGAGAAGTAAAGGAAGTTGCGGTTGCGGTTGCCGTTGCCTTTGCGGTTGTTTTCTTGTTGAAAGAAAGCACAGCAAAGAACTTGCCACTTCGACCTCGACTCGAAGAAGCCAAACAATATGCGATGAATACGAGTACACTCACTGAATACACTCAACAACTGCTTGAAGTTGTCTTTTTGAATAATATAGGAGCAAGGCTCTTTTGTAATATTCACTCACAGCTTAATTTCTTTTCACAACTGTCTATGAGCACAAAAGTTGCCGAAAATAAACGCGAAAGTTTTTATTGTTTTTGGTGCTTTGCTTATATAAAAATGCGATGACAAAATGATCGAACGCGGTCAGCAGCAGCAGCAGCAGCATAAACGGCAGCAACATGTGCCATCAGCTGACAACAGCAACACGAGCAACAATCGAGACAATCGAGACACGAACAACAACCACAACTGTCGCCTTCAACGGTCGACACACGTCTGGCCGGGCACAGAGCACCGACCACAGCAGGAGGCGTGAGAGCAAAGAGAACCACAAAGAGCAAGAGATCAACACGATCAGCATACATGAGTATGTACATGAGTGAACGAGAACTTGTTGTGCTGCCCATCGAACTCACTTGCCACCGTTCTTCTCCATTCTTCGTTCGATGTTGCAACTGCACTTGACACGCCACTGACTGGAACAGCTGCTAATCTTAATCCGAATCCTGTTTCAGCCACTGGATAAAACACTCAGCTCTCACTGCCCACTGCGTTCTTCAACGTGTGCCGGCCGGACGTCTACTAATTTGTTAACCAATTGGCAATAGCAATTATATACCAAACTCCCGAATTGATGGATTTGTGGTGCTTAAGCCACCAGAGCCGACAGGCTGAGCGCTTATCATTGGCCCACAGAATGGAATCGAAGCCATTATCGAATCAGCAACAGTATAAACAGCAAAGAGAACCGACGTCGATACGAGGGCAATTCCATAAGTGCTATCGAACCTATTTATAATATCTTAATCGGCTATGGAAAACCACACCACTAATTAACATACATACATATCAGTTGATCGGTTCGATAATCCTTATATAATTGTTTACTGACAGATCAAGGTCTTTAGATTGTTTAATAGTTGCATTATTCATTCTTAATAATCTTATTCATATATAGTTTATTCATTGTGTGTATTTTTGTTGAATGTAAAATTCCCAAATGGCAGAAATTGATAAGAAGCTTTCTCTATTTAATTCAATGAGCTTTTCAAAAGCAGATTAATTAAAATGGGCAAAGGCTTAAGTTATAAATATAAAGAGGATTATTTTTATAAATATTTACATTCATGTCTTAATCCACTTCAAAAACTCATTACAGCCCTCGATTTACAGCAGCACTCGGGGCCTGGCTCAAAGGTATGGGTACGGATTGACGGTTATCTGTCGGTGTGAAGGGTCGCGCAAATCCTTATCGATTTTAAAGGCAAATACATAGATATTGGTAGCTAATCGATGGCTGATAAGCCTGTGACTTCACCAATAATTAACCATAATTGGCCATATAATTAATAAGTGCTTAGATTAGTTCTCGAATGTTTTGGATTAAGGTACAAGTCTCCGTTCTCTTTGATTTCTAGTGTGCCTGTTTCTATGCTCAAACTAGTTATGACAGTGCGGTGCACCGATTTCGCATGCGATAACTACACTCTCTAACATAAATATGACCGCACCACAACAAAAAAAAAGCAAAACATCAAAAAAATAGCAACACGTGTTGAACATACTCGTAGAGGAAACAGTTTTGACGCATTCAAATTTAATTTCAAATATTGTTTACTTTTTAGTCACGAAATTTAAATTTCCAATGTTTGCTTTTGTTTAATCGTATTATACAATGTTTTTATGAAAATGGAAATTAGGGTATAAGGAAAATACATTTTCAGATCTATATAATTATAGCGAATTAAAACTCTGTTCAATTTGACTTTGTGTTGTCATAAAATATAAATTAAATAAAGTATTAAGAGTACATTATGTATGAGTATGAGAGTACAGCTTAAAGCACAATATTAGTCTGTCATGAGTATATTTTAAGACCCGTGTACAGAGTATCTCGCCGTCGAGCACACATTTCCACAGCATTCTTGCATATATGCATCATATCTATAAGTATATTTATACTTTTATGCATATATTTAAAAGCTATACTATACACTTCAAGAGCAATTGAGATTGTGGCAATCTTGAGGATGAAAATTGGCTGACAAGTGCATATTTTCAAGAAGATTGTTGATATTTAATATATCTCAGAATAGCAGAACGGGTAACAACAAACATTTTCAAGTAGCCAAGTTAATAGTGATTATAATTTATGGCCCAGCTCAAGCTGATAAGTTGATAAGTACTTAACTATGAAGTGGAAGAAAGGGTATTTTTCTTTTTAACAGGTATTTCTCCATAATTTGTTTGTTTTTGGGTAATTGTAATTATAACAAGTAGCTGATAAATAAGTGTGCGAAATAGATTTTCAGTTTATCGCCAAATTAACGCCGTGAAACATATAATTTGATTTTGACACACTTTTTATGTTTTCTTGTTTATCTTCTACCAAATATGGAAAGTTTTGGAGAATCTAAAAATAAAGCCCATCGCGCAGTCGAGCGCAAAAATACGTGTAATAGTTGACATAATTTGTTCGGATGGGCATCAGAAAACGAGACAATTTCCCAGCACAGAGTGCATTCAAGCGGCACCAAAAAAAATAAAAACCGGCAAAATAAACAAGTGTACACAACACACACACACACACACACACACTAAGAGTACACACCAACGAAATGTTATTCAAATAATGTAAACAATTTGTTAATCAAGCGAAATCAAAGTAACTCGATGCGCAGTCCAATCGAGAATTTGCGAATTAAAAAAAAAATAATAATGAGTGAAACAGAGACAAAAGATATGGGAAACAAAAGAATGCAATGACACATAAACTGAAATGGAATCAACAAAACGACGCAAAAATTAATTAGTTAACTCTGTAGAGGAACATGCATTACAAAACCAGAGAAAACAAACGACAGACGACAAACGACAGACGACAGACAAGTGACATAGGCAGCCAGGCACAACAGTTGCCTATGGATATGAAGGGGCTGTGCCAGTATCTCTGGGCTGGGGCTCGTTTTCTGGTTTCTGGATACATGTTGATGCTACTTGTACATTCAAACAGTTAGTCAGTCAGTCAGTGAGTGGGAGAGGCTTCGATCGGTACGTCGCGAACCTAGAGACACCTAGAGATATGTATATGACGTTGTTATTCGTTATTCAGTGCGACAACTTCTGAGGCTCAATGCCGACAGTAACCGGGCAAAAAAGTATTTTTACCCAAGAGAATATCACTTTTCTTCACCATAAAGATAAAACTTGTTAAGATAAAAAAGGAATAGGGCCATAACCATACGAACTACTACACAGGTGTATGAATACTACCGTATCAACAATTGCGATAATAACAATAACATCCAGTAAGACAAAAATCAAGCCGAGTTCGCTGCTCGCGAGTACAATAATTGCCCGAGTTTATCGCATAAACATAAGATATTGAATTCCTTCGATAACTCTGACGTTAGAACTATTTATTAGTATTTCGGTATCGAGCCCTCTCAGCTATTATATTTTAACAACGATCCGCGATTCGAGTCCTCAATTGTAACGCTTGAGTGGCGGCTGACAGACGTGGTCGATCTCGACGGTTCGATTGACCCAAAGTGTTGTGAAGTGTTGTGAACTGTTGAGCAACTTTTGATTTCAGTGAAGGAAACATTTTAAAAATGGGTGTATGTATAAATATAAACTTGTTGAGATCTATTAAATATTATAACGAGCTTGTGTAGACCAGAATTAATCTAATTTAATTAAAAAAAAATATAAAATAAATATTTTTGTTGTTAAAATTACTTGTCCCATATGGTCTAGTGGCTAGGATATCTGGCTTTCACCCAGAAGGCCCGGGTTCGATTCCCGGTATGGGAAGTAATTTTTTTTAAGTAGATAGCTAATTTGCTTTAGCTGTAAGACCATTTGTTTTTAATTAAATTCTTTTCTAAAGACATATAAAATAATTATAGATAGTAAAATTAGTAAATTTTCAAAGGGTCTAGCAGCTAGTGCTCGATTAATTATTATAAAGTTTAAAATTTAATATTATAAATAATAAAAATGAGTCCCATGGCTGAAAATAAAAATAAACAAAAGAGTATGAGTAACAAAAAAGTTTAAGCTCAAAAGTTTTTAAGGAAATGCGGTTTTCATGTTTTATAAAAAAATAAAAAAAAGAAATCCATTATGATAAATATTAATATTTTGAATAATTACAAAAAAAAGGATGTGTTCTATTGAACGATAAGTTCATTTTAAGAATAAAATCTACAAATTGTACAAATATTTAATATGTTGCCTACCAAATTTTAAATTGAAGCGGTATCAAAACGGCGATCTCTGCATTTATACGAGTATCGATCGATTTAAAATTAGTTTATTGAGGCTGGCACTCAAGTGGTCAGCACGTTTTCAACGTGTACAAGATCATAATTGACTTATCGCCTAAGTCAAAATCGGCAATCGACTAATCAAATATATTCAGCTAATCATTCAGTCGATAACAAGAAACAATGCGAATAACTTTAGTATGGCCAATAGATCAAACAGGCCGATCGCCGACTGATTTGCTAATTTTTTGCCTTGACTGTTGCCAATGTTTGGTGACTGATTGATTTCCAAGTTCCTTATCGATTTATGGCAACAACTACATGCGAGTTATTGTATTCGAATTCGTATTCGTATATTCGTATTTGTACTTATCCAGGTACTCGAAATCAGCACACACACGCCAATGAATCACTGAGAGCACACGCGACTGAGAAGCTCAGTTTGGATTTCAATGTCAGGCATTCTTCTGGTCGAAATCCAAAAGGCACAAACTCTGTTTGCTTTGCAAAAGAACTTGTTATCGTGCAGTCTATAAAACAATACGAGTTCAATTCAATTCACCAAGTGTCTTAATCGACAGTCGAATAAAATAATTCTATTATATATTTGTATCGTAATCCAGTGGGCATGTAAGCAAAGGAAATTAAATTCTCTGATTAGCCCTGACAATGGCAATCAGTGTGCGATGTCCCCCTGACAAGTCAGCGCTACTCGTGATTAGATATCAACTGACTGAATGACTGACTGACGGACGGTCGACAATCGTTGCTCGGCCATAAACATTGCTATAATTACAGTTAATTGGCCACTTCTAATTTAGTAATAAGCAATAATCGTTAAAATATTTCCCCCTAACAATGCTTCTTTCACTTTCGTGCTGCAGTTCAACTCAAAGTACCACATCGATGTTGACTTCGAGGTGCCCAAGAAACTGCAATGGTACTATGCGCCCGCCTTCTTCGGCTTCTGGTTTGTCATCTACCTCTGCCTGGTCAACACCCAAGTCAACCACATACCCAAAGGACTCACACGCAGCGATGAGGCCGCCCATCCTGACGCCTTCATAGCCCAACGGGCCGAGGATACACTGATTGAGTTGACCCGCATTGGGCCACGTGTGGTGGGCAGTGTGGCCAACGAGGTGACCACTGTCCAGTTCCTGCGGGACGAGGTGGCCAAGGTCCAGGCCGAGGCCAGCGATCGCTTCGAGATCGAGATCGATGTGCAGCAGGCATCCGGCGCATATATGCACTGGATCATGGTCAACATGTACCAGGGCATCCAGAACGTGGTCGTCAAGCTGGCCGAGAAGGGCAACACGAACGAGAACTACCTGCTGATCAACAGTCACTACGATTCCGTGCCCGGCAGTCCGGGTGCTGGCGACGACGGGTCCATGGTGGCCACCATGCTGGAGGTGATGCGCGTCATTGCCAAGTCCAACGATTCCCTGGCTCATCCCATTGTCTTTCTGTTCAACGGAGCCGAGGAGAATCCGCTGCAGGCCTCGCACGCCTTCATCACTCAACACAAGTGGGCCAAGAACTGCAAGTAAGTACACTGAAAAAAAAAAAACATTTTTTAAAGTTAATCTTTGAAATTCATAATATTAGAATGCGTATCAAAATATGCGGACAAAATGGTAACTAATTGTCAAAAGAAGCCAAAATCATTTGATTTCATTGAAAATTTGCGGAGAAGAATTTAAAAAATGATCCTTAAATCAAAAATTTCGTTCGTAGCTTGGAAAAATTCGGAGTTGTCGAACTTCTGATACCGCATCGAATTGATTTTTATTTCTGTTTTCTGTAAAGATTTTGATTACAGCTAATTAACTTCTATGTCTCTGTCATTCATAGAGCACTCATCAATCTGGACTCGGCAGGCAGCGGTGGCCGCGAGATCTTGTTTCAGTCTGGGCCCAATCATCCCTGGCTCATGAAATATTATCGCCAAGTGCCTCATCCATTTGCCAATACATTGGCCGAGGAACTCTTCCAGGCTGGTTACATTCCCTCCGACACAGACTTTCGCATCTTTCGCGACTATGGCGGTGTTCCTGGCTTGGACATGGCCTACATATTCAATGGCTATGTCTATCACACTAAATTCGATCGCGTGAATGTCTTTCCGCGATCTTCCTTTCAACACACCGGCGACAATGTGTTGTCCTTGGCCAGGGCCCTGGCAAATGCCCCAGAACTGGATGACACTGCGGTAAGTGCGATCGGCTAGGATACAATTAGGATAAAATTCTCATTTTCCGCATCCGTTTCCGTTTCCATTTTCCACTTTCTGCTCGCTTTTCAGGCCCACGCCGAGGGTCACAATGTCTTCTATGACTTTCTGGGCTGGTTCATCATTTTCTACACGGCAACCACGAGTATCATCATCAACGTGGTCATCAGTGTGGTTGCTCTTCTGGCCATCGGCGTCTCCGTCTACTTCATGTCCGTCCGATCGGGCTGCAGTCTGCCAGGTGTCCTCATGAGATTTGGCATTATACTGGGCATACAACTGGTCTCCTTGGCCCTTGCCTTGGGTCTGGCTCTTCTTGTGGCCGTCTTCATGGATGGCGTGGACCGTTCGATGAGCTGGTTTACCCAGATGTGGCTTCTAATCGGTCTCTATGTCTTCCCAATCATCTTTGGCATGAGCATTTTGCCCGCACTTTATCTGGAAAAGACCAAAAAAGATCTGCTCAGTCTGGGATTCCGAGTGCAGCTCTTTATGCATTCCCACTGCGTTTGTCTCGTCATTCTGCTAATTGCTCTGACTGCCCTCGGTATACGATCTGCCTGTTTCCTAATGCTCTGCGTGTTCTTCGATATCATAGCACTGATTATTAATTTGGTAACCAAATGGCATCGCAAAGGTTTGTACTTACATATTTAAACTTATATCTATATATCTATATATATTTCTGATTCTTAGCTTATTGGTTTGCCATCGCCGTCATGATCTGTCAGATACTGCCCTTCACCTACTTCACCTACATCCTCACAGTGTTTTTTATGACAATAATCCCAATGCAGGGAAGATCTGGTGCCGAGTCCAATCCAGACATGGGCATGGCTGTAGCCACCTGGCTTTTTGCCCTCATGTTTGCGGGCTTTATTGTGAGTACTTTAATAATAGGAATATTTATAACATATTTACAAGTCACTTCACTCTTTAGGTACCTCTTATCATGTTCTTCCGCAAGACGAGAACAATTGTCCTCTGCTTCTTGGCAGGCACAATCCTGTTCATTATCATAGCGGTCACAGATGCCGGCTTTCCATACCAACCAAAGACATCCACTCAACGCTACGCCCTGATAGTGAGTTGACCTTAGAGCACCGTTTCACCTTTGAATCATACCTAGTAACATCTCCTCTTTTAGCACGCCCATAGAGTGCTTCACAATGCCGATGGAACGACCCGCACTGATGAGAGCGGCATTTACATTTATCCACAGGATCGACGCATTCATATAGCCGATGGTTTGTTCAAAATCCACACTACTGTGCCAATTAAAACAAAACTATTCCTTCACTTTCTAGATGAGATTAAGGTTCTGGGTCTGGCCCACAAGGTCAGTGAGTTCTGCGACGAGGAAATGTTCTGTGGCATGCCATTGTACAATCATCGTTGGCACAAGGATCGCGAGTATAGCTTGTGGATACCGATAAATTCCAAGCCACAGGTACCAACTGCCTATCCGAGTCTGACACTACAGGAGACCACAGAGCTGGAGGATGCAACTCAGAGGCGTTTTAACTTTTCGCTGGTCGGACCTGATCACATGACCATCTTTGTGAATGTCAAGAATAATGCCAAGCTGCTGGATTGGTCCTTCAATGAGACTCTCATTAGGAACGATGAGCCACCGCCACATTTTGTGTATTTCTCCTATGGCCTGGACAGCAGTGCGCTTGAATTTACCATCGATGTTGAGGTTCGTTTGTTATTTGAATTATATTTGTATTATATAATGATCGTTAATGTTCATTTCAGAAGACAACATCATCGTTTGACACGCCCACACTGGAAATCGGCATTGGCGGCCATTGGGTGCATCATGAAAACACAAGATCAAAGGCCCTAAGTGACCATATCGACAACTTTCCAGCCTATGCCTATGTACAGGCCTGGGTGGGCACCTACGAGAGCTGGTACTTCTGAACGAACAATAGAAACTAGACTAGTATAGATATCGATATTACGAGTTGTTTACTAATCGTAGCTCCTAAGATGTTATATGTTTAAAGTACCAATTTCCCATTAATTGTAATATACTTCCATAGAATCTGATGAATAAATCTTTAGTGGCTTTTGTATTAATATTTCTTTATTTATTTAGAGCGTGCAAGTAAATAATATATAAAATATATACAATGAGGACCGTTATTAAAAAGTTTGGATAAATTTCATATAAAAAATATTTTCATACATATATTTAAAAAAAAAGAAATTGCAGTGCTCAACAGCTCTAAAATTTAGGTACAAAGTCAATTTAGCGAGAAAACAATGAACAAAAAGTCATTATTGAGATTTGACAAAGCTAAATGACTTGGAAGTTTCCAAAAAATTTCAAGCGGTAAACCATGGAAAAATAGAAAATTTTGAAAAAATTCAAATTTCTTTAACTTACTTATTCTAAATCTATAATCAATTTGGGGCTCAAGCAATGATCGGAAAGACATTGCTCATTGAAATCGGTTAAGATTTGACAAAGTTAAAGGACTTGGAAGTTGTCAAAATAATGTTAAGGGGTAGGTATGCAAAAAATAGCAAATTTTGGAAAAAAGTAAAATTCCCTTAACTTACATAATTTAGATACAGAATTAATTAAGAGCTCAAACAATGATCAAAATGACATTATTCGCCAAAATTGGTTGAGACTTGACAAAGTTAGAGGACTTTCCATAATAATGTCAAGTGGTAACTAAGTTAATTTTCCAACCGTGATGAAATTTTTATTACACATCGGGACCACAATTGAAATCAAGTGTGCCCAAACTAGCTTTGAAATCAGCTAGCTCTAGCAGTTTTGCGGGAAAGGAAGGGAGAAGTTAAATATTGGGCGTGGCATCTAAACTTATTAACTTAGACTCGCTTGATCGATTAGGAAGGTTATAAAACTGATGAAGTGCGTTGTGTAAATAACTTATTGAAAACGATGATTTGACAAATTGACAGATAGATATGCAATCGAATTTTTGTTCAAAGATAAACACATTGAAATTTGATTGGCTTATTAACTTGTGTATATTCTCTGCTTTATCGACCTGATGCGATAAGAATATAGACACATCATTCCCTTGACGACTACTAAGCAAATTTCCGATTAAACAGGTGCTTAACAAGCGCTTACTAATTTATTGATCTGTACTAAATACGCAAAGCGTGTTTCTAATTAATAAAATAATAAATCGTTTGTAAATGTTGATAATAACTTATTGTTTTGGTATATCCCAGGAAAACAAGGGAACAGCGTACTATTTTGCTGGCCAAGTAGCTCGTCAGTAATAATATAATTCTGACGATATTCGATATCGCCAATTTATATCGAAGTGTTATAAATGTGCATATATATAAACAGAATGCCGCCTATAATAAGAGAGCTTCCGATAAAAAGAGCCAATAAATTGTTTTGGTCTAAGTAAGGGGGTTGATTGATAAGTTCTTGGGTCTTTGGAATGGCATTTGAATAGAGTGCTAAACACCAAATCCACAGGAAGGAAAGTTATCTAGTTAAGATCTTTTAATAACTTAACTAGTATTAGATAAACTAGAAGAGTATAATATTTACGATATTAAAATGTATTGCGTTGTATTTGTATTTTACTAGCTCCTCTTTTTAACTTAGCCGCCCTCGCATATTTTATAATCAAGCGTCTACATTATATGATGTTATTATTACCCAATTTCGCCAGTCTTACACATTAAATTTATGTTACTGTACAGTTATTGGTATAAAATGGCTTAACATTCGCCTTACCAAAATAGTTCATATTTGCCAAGCATCGAAGTCACTTCGCAGGAATCGAATCCAACTACCAAAATGAGTGACAAGGAGAAGCTTGTAAAGATACCATTTAAAAATTATCTATATGGAGTTCTACTAATCAATGTGTTGTACATAACAGATCGCGCAGGAATGCGGCTCACCAATTGCGGAATCAACAGAATACTTATGCAAGAAGGATAAGAAAGCAAAGTTACCCTGGTATTTCGCAAGTGGATTCCTGCTGTTTTGGGCTCTGCTCTTCTTTGCCGTAGTGATTCCATTCCTCTATCGATTGCCCACGGCACTGACAATGGAGGATGCACACAGAAACGTGTTTATTGCGGAACGCGCCTACAAGGATCTGTATTCTCTATCCAACATTGGAACCAAAATGGTCGGCAGCAGGGCAAACGAGGTTGAAGCTGTGGAATTCCTCCTTAAGCTACTCAATCAAATTAGGGAAGACTCCCTGAAGGATTATTTCGATATAGAAATCGATGTATCGAAAGCCTCTGGTGCATTTATTTACTCGGATCTACTTAACATGTACCAAGGCGTTCAAAATATTGCCGTCAAACTAAGTTCCAAGAATAGTACGAGTCAGAACTATCTGCTCGTCAACAGTCACTTCGACTCGAAGCCAGAAACCCCATCAGCTGGAGACGCTGGATTCATGATTGTCACCATGATGGAAGTCTTGCGAGTGATGGCAACTACGAAACAGACCTTTGAACATCCCATCGTCTTCCTCTTTAATGGAGCCGAGGAAAGTTTCCTTCTAGCCTCGCACGGATTTATAGAACAACATAGATGGGCGAAAAATTTCAAGTGAGCTACAAATTATCCGTTAAGTATAAGAGAGTGTTTTCTAAAAAGGTGACATAATTACAGAGCCTTGGTGAATCTTGATGCTGCTGGCAGTGGAGGCCGGGAAATTCTCTTTCAGAGTGGACCCAACCATCCCTGGCTTGTGAACGTAAGATTATTGAGTATTTGTCAAAATAATGTTACTGAATATCACTTTATAAATAATTGTATAGTATTATAAGAAGCATGCCAAATATCCCTTTGGCTCAACACTGGCTGAGGAAATTTTCCAGTCGGATGCGCTGCCATCTGATTCAGACTTTAGAACCTTCAAGGAACACATGCCAGGTAATTGCTACTCATAAATGAAACCACAACCAATCAGGTTGACCATAATGTTATATATTTTTATAGGTCTGGATATGGGACAAGTCTTTAATGGTTATATTTATCACACCAAGTATGACACCATCGATGTGATTCCCCGTGAATCATTGCAAAATACCGGCGATAACGTTCTTAGTCTAGTTCGTGGCTTATCCAATGCGACAGAATTGTACAACACAGAGGTAAGAAGTGCATTTTTATAATTAAATAATCATACAAAATATTTCGATGCATTACAATTCACAGGCCCACAAGACTGGACATGCTGTCTACTTCGATTTCCTGGGTCTCTATTTCTTCCACTACTCTGAGTCAACTGGCAAATCCCTGAACTTTGGCGTTGCTGGAACTGCCCTCGTTCTAGTTCTGATCTCGATGTGGCGAATGGCGGCTGTGTCCCAAGTTTCAGTTTGTTACGTCATCCGCTTGTTCATCATGGTACAAGTAATGCAGATCATTTCCTTCGTGCTCGGATTCGCCTTTCCCATTGTGATCGCATATGCAATGGACTCTTTTGGACTTTCGCTAACTTATTATAGCAACCTGTTGCTGATAGTCGGCTTGTATGTGTGTCCCTCACTCATTGGCCTCAGTCTGCCCATAACCATCTACTACAGTCTCCAGCGCAATGTAAGTCGATTGATTCCAGTTGATTTCCTCATTATATTTTCAATCATTTTTATTTTTCAGAATAAAATCTCAAGTCCATACCATCTGCAATTGGCATTGCACAGTCAGGCCAGCATTTTGGCTGTTTTGGCCATTATGTTTACGGTTTTGGGCATCCGATCGTCATATATTTTCACAATTCCACTTATTTTCTACGTCCTTGCCTTGGGTCTTAATCTAATGACTATTCTGCATGACCTGGGCTATGCCTGGACAGGTCTCTTGAAAGTGAGCCAGATTATTCCGTTCCTGTACAGCAGCTACCTCTTCTATCTGTTCATTGTGGTGCTGACACCAATGGTGGGTCGATCGGGAAGTGCCTTCAACCTAGATATGGCTATTGCAGTCCTGGCAGCCCTGGGAACGGTTCTCTCCTTTGGATTTCTGGTAAGTCAACTTTCGACTTACTCATTAAGTAAATAATCAATATCTGTTATGCTTAGGTTCCGCTGATCAACACTTTCCGGCGACCAAGTCTTGTGATATTCAGTCTCCTGGCAGCCACAACTCTCGCCATTTACTTGGCCAGCAGCACACAAATAGGATTCCCATATCGTCCAAAGACGAGTGGTCACCGAGCTGCATTCCTGGTGAGTTTACATCATAAAGTATTCATCATAGTAACTTATTCCTTGTGACATTCCAGCATGTGCGAACTAGATTCTACGAGTACGATGGCTCACTCAGTAAGGACGAATCTGGCTATCTGTTTAACTATCAGGACCGGAGAGAGGAAAACGCCCTGAAGGGCACAAATGTTAACCTGACTGGCTTGGTCAGCATTAAGCACAATTGTGATACTCACATGATGTGCGGAATGCCGCTGTTCGACTTCCGCTACGTGGACAATCGACTCCAGAGCAAGTGGTTGCCCCGAGAGGTGCCCCTTGAACTTCCCGGATCCACGAAACTGGAGTTGCTGAGCAAAACTGTTCTCAACTCTACAACAGTGCGCTTTGAGTTCATCTTGGATGGACCTGCTCAATTGAATTTATTCTTTCAACCCTATGAAGATGTGAAGATTACCAAGTGGTCATTCTTGAGTGAATATCTGGAGAGTCCTCCCGCGTATCCATTATCCTATCACGTCTGCATCAACTACGGCATTGATAAGCCGCCTTTGAAGTTCTTCCTCGAAATTACAGTAAGATTTAATTTTATTTCTATTTTAATTAAATTTCAATGTTATTGTCTTTGTCTTTTCAGAAATCGAATGGAAACTTTAAGGTACCCCTATTTCAAATGGGAGTATCTGCACATTTTATTGGATTTAAACGTGATGCGGAGAGTGAAAAGTTCGCCAAATCATTTCCCTCTTATGCTATTCTGGCCGATTGGCCAGCCTCATATGACAGATATATTTATTAGTCTAGATAATTTAAATAAAGATTTAGTATTTAATTTAAAGAAAAACAAACTATGATTAAGTCTATTTTCATGGAATAGTCAATAAGCTCTTCGATACACTAACTGTGTTTGCTTATCGCAATGTTTAGAATTAATGACCGAAAAAAAAATGTTCCTCTATTGTGAATCACAAATATAAATACGCAATGATTATCACATTTATATGAAATTATTTTATATTGGCAAATCGATAAGTTTTATGTTCACGCACACATACAATCTGCGTATCTCATACAATAATAAAAGAATATTATTTTACTATGTACACACGTTTGTACATATGTATGTACTACGTAGTAGAGTTTTAAACGATATGACCCATGTTTCCAATTATGTTTGGCAACAATCAGCTAGCCAAGTTGCCGAACATTCTTCCTTATAGAAATGCCAAAGTTTCACCTCTAAGGAATGCAAATCTGTTTCAATAGTAATTTTTATAAGCCATTCTTGAAAAATCGTGAAAAACCACCACACAGCTTTTAAGATATTCGGGGGTGCCACAAAAATCGCTTTCGCTTGAATTTCACTTAAATTTCATACAAATTCCAGTGAAGTTAAATAATTAATTAACGTTAACTGCTATTATTAGCTATCATCCTATTAAATCGTAGCAAGATTGGACGAATGGAAAGATGGTAATGGCTGATATAAGTTTTTAAGCAATGTAAGTGACTAAAAGTATGCAATAAAAATATTTTACATATACGGGGATGCCACAGAAATTGATTTCGCTTGAGTTTCACTAACATTTGTATGAAATATAAGTGAATTTCTACGGATAGTGATTTCTGTGGCACCCCTGATAGCCTTTTCCGCTTGCTTCAATAAAATTTTTATTTTTTCTACATAAACATTTAGTAATTTTATTCAATAAATTTAATAATTTTTCATCCAGAGATGCTTGATGATTGGCTTCGAACCGCCCTCGAATTCATTTAATCTGCCTTCAGTTTTATATAATACTGTACCAATATCGTGTTTCTTTGTGTTTGAATCAATAAATGAATTGGTATCATAATTTTTTATCCAAATGTTTTTATAACATAGTCTCGTTATGATTTATTTCCCTGAAAACTACATATATAAGTCTCACCTGCCTTTTTCCTAGCAGTTCCCATTTGAAAAACCTCGGCTTCACTTCGGCAGTTCAATAAGTATTTGAGGCAACAATATGTCGGATAAGGAGAAACTTGTAAGGATACAATTTAATTTTCAATTTCCTCTATTATTAAATTCCATCTTTTAAATGTAGATAACGGATAACTATGAGAAAGAGCCCAGTAGGAAAAGCGGAAATGAGGGCAGCAAAAAAGTGTCTTGGTACTTGGCAACTGGATTCCTGCTTTTCTGGGGACTTCTCTTCTTTGCCGTAGTTATACCATTCTTCTATCGCTTACCCAAGGCCATGATGATGGAGGATGAACACAAAAATGTCTTCATTGCGGAACGTGCTCGCAAGGATCTGTATACCCTGTCTAATATTGGTACCAAAATGGTTGGCAGCAAGGAAAACGAGATTGAAGCCGTTCAGTTCCTTCTGAAGCAACTCAACCAAATTAAGGAAGACTCACTGAAGGACTATTTTGATATTGAAATTGATCTATCACAAGCTTCCGGTCAGTTTATTCACACTGACCTCATTATCATGTACCAAGGAGTTCAAAATATTGCTGTGAAACTAACACCCAAGAACTGTACGAATCAGAACTATCTCCTCGTTAACAGTCACTTCGACTCGAAGCCAGAAACTCCCTCAGCTGGAGATGCTGGATTCATGGTAGTGACCATGATGGAAGTCTTGCGAGTGATGGCAACTACGAAACAGACCTTTGAACATCCCATCGTCTTCCTCTTTAATGGAGCTGAGGAAAGTTTTCTGCTAGCCTCTCACGGCTTTATAAACCAACACAAATGGGCACCAAATTTCAAGTGAGCTTCACATAAATTTATATACCCTATATTTAAATAAAAATCTAACCATGATCATTACAGGGCCTTTGTTAACCTCGATGCTGGAGGCAGCAATGGACGAGAGGTTTTATTCCAGAGTGGACCCAATCATTCCTGGCTTGTGGATGTAAGTCAATTCAGTAAGAATCAAAAAATCTATTAAATTCTTATCTATTTTATAGTATTACAATAAGTATGCGAAACATCCGTTTGGCACAACTTTGGCTGAGGAAATTTTCCAGTCTGGTGTGATGCCATCTGATTCAGACTTTAGAATATTCAAAGAACACATGCCAGGTAGGAATGTAATAATAATAATAGTTATCATAAGTGCTTAAATGTTTGATCTAAAGGTTTGGATATGGCGCAGATCTTTAACGGCTACATATATCACACCAAGTACGATGTAGTTGATCTGATCTCCCATGAATCCCTTCAGCACACTGGCGATAATGTTCTCAGTCTGGTTCGAGGTTTGTCCAATGCAACGGAATTGAATGATCCGCAGGTAAGTTGAGTTTAAAAAAGAATGTAATTTGATTAATTAAATTGTATACAAACAATTCACAGGCACACGATAACGGACATTCGGTCTTTTTCGATTTCCTGGGCCTCTACTTTGTTCACTATTCAGCAGCCACTGGGGAATCTTTGAACTTTGGCGTTGCTGGAGCTGCGATCATTTTGATCTTCATTTCGATCTGGCGAATGTCAGTTATATCCCACGTTTCAATTTGTCACGTGGTTCGTTGGTTTATCCTGGTGATGGTGATCCAGGTTATTTCTTTTGTACTCGGACTAGCGCTTCCTGCAGTTGTCGCTTATGGAATGGACTCCTTGGGACTATCGCTGACTTACTACAGCACCCCAATGCTGATAGTCGGATTGTATGTGTTTCCCGCACTTCTTGGCCTCAGTCTGCCCATTACCATCTACTACAGTCTCCAGCGCAATGTAAGATTATTCCTATGATTTCCAACTATATTATATTTGAATTACATTTATTTTCCAGGATAAAATCTCAGCTCCTTACCATCTCCAACTGGCACTGCACAGTCAGGCCGTCATCTTGGCCCTTCTAGCTATTGCCTTAACAGTATTGGGTATCCGTTCCACATATATTATCATCATTCCTCTTACTTTCTACTTTGCCTCCTTGGCTCTTAATCTGCTAACGCCTTTGCATGATCGCGGCTATGCCTGGACGGGTCTCTTAAAAGTGAGCCAGGTTATTCCCTGTCTGTACTGCAGCTATCTAGTCTATCTGTTCATTGTGGTGCTGACACCAATGGGAGCTCGAGCGGGAAGTGCCTCCAATCGAGACTTGTATATTGCAGTCATTGCAGCCGTGGGAACGGTTCTTTGCTTTGGCTTCTTGGTAAGTCAACTTACGACTATCCCAACTGAATAATCAACCCAACAATATTTGTTATATTTAGGTTCCGCTGATCAACACTTTCCGTCGACCTAGCTTTGTGGTATTCGCCCTGTTGGCAACTACAGTTCTCTCTCTGTTCTTGGCCAGCAGCACACAATTGGGATTCCCATATCGGCCAAAGACGAGTGGCCAACGAGTTGCATATCTGGTACTTACTTTCTATAAAGTACTTTTATATTCTATTCAAAACTTGCATCGACTTTCAGCACGTGCGGAACAAGTTCTACGAGTACGATGGCACTCTCAGCAAGGATGAGTCCGGTTACTGGTTCCTCTATCAGGATCGACGCAAGGAAACAGTCCTTGCGGGCTCCAATGTCAACTTGACTGGTCTCGTCAGTGTTGAATCGAAATGTGACAAGTACATGATGTGCGGATGTCCGTTATACGATTACCGTTACGTGCAGCAGCGCCTGGAGAGCAAGTGGCTGCCACGCTCGAGGCCCATCGAACCACCAGGAGCAACCACGTTGGAGATGCTGAGCAAGACCATAGTTAATTCGACCCATTGTCGATTTGAGTTCAATTTGACAGGCCCCCCTCAAATGAGTATTTTCATTCAAGCCTATGAAGATGTGAAAATAACCAACTGGTCATTCCTATTAAGTTATCTGAGGAATCCCCCAAAGCATCCATTGTCCTACCATATATTCTTCAACTACGGCATTGACAGCTCGCCTTTGAATTTCTTTATGGAAGTTGAGGTAAGTTATTTTAGGAAGACTTTATTGGCTTGAAATTATAACTATTTTATTTGTAGAAAACAAATGGTGACTTTGAGGTTCCTCTATTTCAACTGGGAGTGTCTGGACATTTTATCGGACAAAAGGGCGACGAGGAAACTGAGAAGCTCGCAAAATCATTTCCCGCTTATGCTATTCAAGCCGCTTGGCCGGCCTCTTATCAAAGATATATCTTTTAGTTATGATATCTAACATAAATAAAGAATACGAAAATGAAATTTTCAACTAGAAAATATTGATTGTTGCTGCTTTTACTTTCGATCAACCCTCGAAAAAATGGTTATCAAACAACAACATTATATGATCTCGATGTCGCCTAATCTTCGATGCCTAAATCATGTTCATTTGTATTTGAGGCAATTAATATTATAGCGCCATAATTTTTATTTAAAAGTTCATTTTACGATACCTATTTTTTTGATAACTAAATATAAAAACCGTCGACAGTTGCTTTAGAAAGTTAGTTCTCAATGGGAATAAGTTGCGACAGCAACGTTTGAAGAGAACAGGATGGCTGACCAGGAAAAACTTGTAACAAACATTCAATTAATTAAATAAAACATTTATTTAATCTATGATAATAATATTATTTTAAAGATTGCGAAGGAATTATTTGAAGCCCCTAGAAATGCCAACACAAAGGCGAATAGCGCAAAGTTGCCTTGGTACTTTGCCAGTGGATTTCTGCTGTTCTGGGGACTCCTCTTCTTCGCCGTCGTAGTTCCCTATTTCTATCGGCTACCCACGGCAATGACAATGGAGGACGCCAATGATAACGTGTTCATCGCGGAGAGAGCATACAAGAATCTATATGCTCTCTCCAATATTGGAATCAAGTTAAGCGGCACTGAGCAAAATGAAGTTGAAGCTGTAAACTTAATTCTAAGTGAGCTGGAAAAGATTAAGCAAGATCTTCGGGATGACTTGTTTGATCTAGAAATTGATCTATCTCAATCCTCTGGCTCCTTCGTGATTAAGACCTGGCTCAGAGTATACCAAGGCGTTCAAAATATTGCCGTTAAACTATCACCGAAGAACAGTACCAGCGAGACTTATCTGCTTGTCAACAGTCACTTCGACTCCGGAGAGTCCAGTCCGGGAGCAGGTGATGCTGGATTCATGATTGTCACGATGTTGGAAGTGTTGCGGGTCATTGCAACCTCGGGGCAACCCATCGAGCATCCAATCGTCTTTCTATTCAATGGAGCTGAGGAAGGGGGACTGCAAGCTACTCATGGGTTCATCACACAACACAAATGGGCGCCCTTCTGCAAGTTAGATTTTATAAGATTGTGCTATATATTAGAAAAATAAGGTTATTTTTAATACTATTACTGCAGGGCCGTAGTCAACCTCGATGCCGGTGGAAGTGGAGGACGGGATGTTCTATTTCAAACTGGTCCCAATCACCCGTGGCTTGCTGCCGTAAGTAATCAGACAGAAATAATCGAAAACTCTCTATTTACTCTCAATCTAATAGTACTACAAAAAATACATCAAGCATCCTTTCGCCACAACCATGGCTGAGGAAATGTTCCAAGCGGGCCTAATACCATCGGATACAGACTTTCGACAATTCAAGACATATGCTAAAATTCCAGGTATTTAATAATGATTTACTGAACTTTAGAAAATATTTGTTAACAAAATAAATTGTAGGTCTGGACATGGCCCAGTGTATCAATGGCTTTGTGTATCACACCAAGTACGACACCATTGATGTCATTCCCCGTGAATCCCTGCAGAATACCGGTAATAATATTCTTAGCCTGGTTCGAGGCTTGGCCAATGCAACTGAGTTGCGTGATACTGAGGTACAAACTTAACTTTATCTAAGCTATAAATGTACTAATTAGTTTCGTAAATCAATTGATAGGCACATAAGATCGGACACGCTGTATTCTTCGATTTCCTGGGACTCTATTTCTTCCACTACTCAGAGGCTACTGGAATACTTTTGAATTTTGGCATTGCTGCAGTTGCCCTAATTCTGGTTTTATTTTCAATGTGGCGAATGGCAGCTGTATCCCAGACTTCAATTTGTTACGTCATCCGTTGGTTCATCCTGGTAATGGTGATCCAATTCATTTCATTTGGACTCGGACTGGCACTTCCAGTAGTTGTCGCAACTGCCATGGATTCCCACGGACTATCGCTGACTTACTACAGCACCCCAATGCTGATAATTGGCTTGTACGTGTGTCCCTCTCTCATTGGCCTTAGTCTGCCCCTAACTATTTACTACAGTCTCCAGCGCGACGTAAGTCTGTTCGCAGTTGATCTTTCCCCAAACATAATTCATTTACTTTCATTTTCCAGGTTAAAATCTCAGCTCCTTACCACCTCCAATTGGCGTTGCATAGTCAGGCTGTTATCCTGGCGCTTTTAGTCATTGCTTTTACCGTGTTGGGAATCCGATCGTCGTATATTCTTGTAATTCCACTTATTTTCTACGTTATTTCCTTGGCTCTTAATCTAATGACCATTTTGCATGACATTGGATATGCCTGGACAGGTTTTCTGAAGGTCAGTCAGATTATTCCATTCCTGTACAGCAGCTATCTCTTCTATTTTTTCATTGTGGTGCTGACACCAATGGGCGGTCGTTCAGGAAGTGCTGCCAATCAGGATTTATATATTGCTGTCTTGGCAGCACTGGGAACAGTTCTCTCCTTTGGTTTCTTGGTAAGTCATCTTTCTATCTATTAAACTGAATATATCACCATTGTCATCTCTAATCTGTAGGTTCCGCTGATCAACACTTTCCGGCGGCCAAGCCTTGTGATACTCACATTGCTGGCAACCACAGCCCTCACAATATTCCTGGCCAGCAACACACAATTGGGATTCCCATACAGGCCCAAAACAAATGGCCAACGTATCGATTATTTAGTGAGTATCCTATATGGCATTCTGTTGTTTCATAATTATAAATTTTTAACTTTAGGAAGTTAGAAGTATTTTTTACGAATACGATGGAACTCTTAGTAAAGACGAGTCTGGATACCTGATCCTGTTTCAAGATCGTCGCAGAGAAAAACCACTTCTGGGCACGAAGGTTAATCTGACTGGTCTGGTCAGTCTGGAATCGCGTTGCGAGAAGCACATGATGTGCGGAATGCCGCTTTATGATAACCGATATGTGACACAGAGGCTTCAATGTTCTTGGCTGCCACGTTCGGAGCCCATTGTGCCACCAGGTCCAACTACATTGGAGATGCTTAGCAAAACCATTTTAAATGCCACAACTGTGCACTTTGAGTTCGAGCTGACAGGTCCTATCAGCATGCGATTGTTTATTCAAGCTTATGAAGATGTGACCATAAGCAACTGGTCGTTCCTACGGACTTATCTAGAGAACCCGCCACCAGCACCGATTACACATCAGATCTACTTCAAGCTCGTTACAGATAATTCGCCAGTAAAGTTCTTTGTGGAAGTTTCGGTAAGAATTGTAGATTAATCATTTTAAAATTTGAATAGTTTATAATTAAATTGAAATGTACTCTTTTCAATCTACTAACTCTAGAAATCAAATGGCAATTTTAAAGTGCCTCTGTTTCAACTGGGTGTTTCAGGACAATACATGGCCAATAAAGGTGACGCCGAGAGTTTGAAGTTCGCATCATCTTTCCCCTCGTATTCTATGCTCAACCATTGGCCTGCCTTATATCAAAGATACATTTTTTAGTTAAACTAGTTAATAAAAGCATATGTTCAGCAATAAATACTTTAAATATAAAAAAATAAATATAAATTTATGTTTTAAAATAGAAAAATATTTTAAGTTTTAAATGATTTAAAATATATTAATACATACTTTAGTTTATATATTACAAAATGTTATTAAACTTATTTTTTTTTTATTGTTATTCGTTATTGCTTAATTGCTAATATCTTACATTTATTTGAAATGTAACTGTCAATAGGACTGTTTGCTTGCTAAATAAATGTTAACCGTTAAATGTTAAAATACTGTTGTGCTCACTTTGGCACTCTTAACATGCTCACATTAACATAACACAAGATCTGTAGCTAAGTGCAGCCCACTTCACGTCTTAACAAGAGCTGAACGCAAACAAACACATTCAATTTAGTTTAGTTTGTGTTTTTTCCCTCAAATTAATCTATTTGAAATACATTCAATCCAAATTTCTGTTTAATTGTGTATTATAGCACGGGCTCGCCCACAGATTTGAATAAACATTGGTACAAACGACTAAACTTGCAGTTTGTTAGTGCTGATCGTGTGATTTGATGCGATTGAATTGACTTGAACCGATACCATGCATTTAAGCGGCTTTTTTTTTAATCATTGTTAGCCATATCTGAAGTATGTTTATCGATCAATAAAGTAGTGGCAACAAACTTTTATCTTATCCACTTATACTTTCTACAACTCTGTCTTTATTATTCAGTTTTTTTGGCAGCGAAATAATCGGTTTTCATTCGCCTTACGGAATCAGTTTTGGCTTGGTCGCTACTTTAAAAGTAGAAAAGTATGGATGCCTTTGAAAAACTGGTAAGAGCAACAACTCAATTGAATAATCTATTTAAAAATGATAACTATATTAAACTATTAACCCGAGTTATGTAGCTGAGCAACGACTCGATTGACTCCCGTAGAAATGACGACTCCAGGCCGAACAATGGAAAGCTACCCTGTTACTGTGCAGGCGGATTCCTGCTCTTCTGGATCATCTTATTTTTCGCCGTGGTTATACCGTTCATCTATCGATTACCAACGGCACTAACAATGGAGGAAGGAGATAAGAACGTCTTCATCGCGGAGAGAGCCTACAAAAATTTATATAATCTCTCCAATATTGGAATTAAACTAACTGGCACTGAGAAAAACGAAGTCGATGCCGTAAACTTTATCCTGAATGAGCTGAAAGAAATTAAGGAAGATCTTCGGGACGACTTATTTGACTTGGAAATTGATCTTTCAAATGCATCTGGCTCCTTCGTCACTGGTACCGTTCTCAGAGTATACCAAGGTGCTCAAAATATTGTCGTAAAGTTATCTCCAAAGAACACTAGCAGTGAGACTTACCTCCTGGTCAACAGTCACTTTGACACCATGTCTGGACCTGGTGCTGGTGATGCTGGATTCATGATAGTCACGATGCTGGAAGTGTTACGGGTCATTGCAACCTCAGAGCAACCCATCGAGCATCCAATCGTCTTTCTATTCAATGGAGCTGAGGAAGTGGGACTGCTGGCTTCCCATGGGTTTATCACACAGCACAAATGGGCGCCGTTCTGCAAGTATGTTTTTATAAGACCATACATTTACTACTGATTATGAATACTAAATTATTGAAATTCTAGAGCCGTGATCAACCTCGATGCTGCTGGCAGTGGAGGCCGAGATGTTCTATTTCAAACTGGTCCCAATCACCCATGGCTTGTAGATGTAAGAAATCAAACACAGATTAAATTAAAAATCACTATACATTCAAATACTTTGCAGTACTACAAGAAATATATCAAGCATCCTTTTGCTACAACCATGGCTGAGGAAATATTCCAATCGGGAATTATACCCTCGGATACAGACTTTCGACAGTTTAAGACGTATGGCAAGATTCCAGGTATAACAATGATCTGCTGAATTTAAGAGAATATATCTAAAGATAATTAAAATAGGTCTGGACATGGCCCAGTGTATCAATGGCTTTGTGTATCACACCAAGTACGACACCATCGATGTGATTCCTCGTGAATCCTTGCAGAACACCGGGGATAATGTTCTTGGTCTCGTTCGAGGCTTGGCCAATGCCACCGAATTGCATAACACCGAGGTAAGAAACTGAATTATGGTATTAAATCGTTCAACTCTTTTTATCAATGTATTAATAGGCTCACAAGACTGGAAATGCTGTCTACTTCGATTTTCTGGGGATCATTTTCTTCCTCTATTCAGAGACTACTGGGATACTTTTGAATGTTGCCGTTGCTGGAACTACTCTCATTCTGGTTTCCATTTCAATGTGGCGAATGGCAGCTCTGTCTCAAGTTTCCATTTGTTACGTAGTCAGCTTGTTTATCTTTTTAGATTTAATGCAAGCGCTCTCTTTCCTACTCGGAGTATTCTTTCCAGTCGTTGTCGCAAATAACATGGATTCACACGGACACTCCTTGACTTACTATAGCAACCCAATGGTGATAATCGGCTTGTATGTGTGGCCTTCTCTTATCGCTCAAATGTTGCCTCAGCTTATCGTCTCCTACTGTCTACATTGCAACGTAAGTGCATTATCAAGTTAATTTGATCTTTTCCCGCTCAAATTTGTCATCACTTTTATTTTTCAGAGTAAAATAGCAAAGCCTTACCTCGTCCAATTAAAACTGCACGGTCACGCTGTAAACCTGGCCCTTGTCACCATTTTCTTAACGTGTTTAGGCTTTCGCTCTTCATATATTTTCACAATTCCACTTGTGTTCTACAATATTGCCTTGGTCTTTAATCTACTGACCATTTTACATGACCTGAAATATGCCTGGGCAGTGATTCTAAAGATTAGCCAGATCATTCCTTTCCTGTACAGTAGCTCCCTCTTCTACACGTTTATTGTGGTGCTAACGCCAATGGGAGGACGTTCTGGCAGTGCCTCGAATTGGGACATAAATATTGCTGTTTTGGCAGGCCTAGGCACAGTTCTCTCCTTTGGTTTCTTGGTAAGTTAACCATAGACTTTCTAAACTGAATATACCCCAACATCTCTACTCTATAGATTCCGCTGATCAACACTTTCCGGCGACCATACCTTGTGATACTCACGTTGTTGGCTACCACAGCCCTCACAATACTCCTGGCCTGCCACACACAATTGGGATTTCCATATAGACCGAAAACTAATGTCCAACGTATTGATTATTTGGTGAGCCTCCTTTATAGCAATCTGTTGATTAATCTTATAATATATTTTATTTTAGGAAGTGCGAAATAAGTTTTACGAGTTCGATGGAACTCTCAGCAAAGACGAGTCTGGATACCTAATCTTGTACGAAGACCGTCGCAGAGAAAAACCACTACTCGGCACAAAAGTGAACTTGACTGGTCTGGTGGGTCTGGAATCGAATTGCAAGGAGCACATGATGTGCGGGATGCCGTTGCGTGATAACCGATGCGTGACACAGCAATGTTCTTGGTTGCCACGTTCGGAGCCCATTGTGCCGCCAGTTCCGACTACATTGGAGATGCTTAGCAAAACTATTATTAATGCCACAACTGTGCACTTTGAGTTCAAGTTGACAGGTCCCATTAGTATGAGCTTGTTTATTCGGACTTATGACGATGTGACCATAAGCAACTGGTCGTTCCTACGGACTTATCTTGAGAACCCGCTACCCGCCCCGAATCCACGTAGGATCAACTTCTGGTCCGCTAAGGATGACTCGCCAATAAACTTCTTTATTGAAATTTCGGTAAGAAATATTCATAGCTTGAGTCATTTATAATTTAATAAATATCTTACTTATTCACACCACACATTCTAGAAATCAAATGGAAATTTTAATGTCCCACTTTTTCAAGTGGGAGTGTCGGGACATTACGTTGCCAATGAGGGTGATTCCGACAGTATGAAGTTCGCATCATCTTTCCCCTCCTATTCAATTCCTAACCACTGGCCTGCCTTATATCAACGATACATATTTTAGACATATAAGTGAAAAACATGCATTAAAAATGATTTTATATTTTTTTACCTTTTTAAGGAAAATAATAAATAACTAATCAAAATATATGTAATTTTATCTGAATTATTTTATTTTGAAATTGCTCTTTGATTGTTTCTAACAGCGACAACTGATTTCGTGCCAGAATGATTGATTGGCTGTAAAATACAAGTTGATCATAATCATAAATTCTTATCAAGCGTTAAGCGGTTTGAATAAAAGCAAATTAACTTATTGTAAAAATGTTCACTATAAGGGTGTTTCCCATTTAATTAATATTTATAAAATGGCTCGTTGATCAAATTAAGATGCTTTCTCGTTCATTACAATCGGTAAATATTTATTTATTTCATAAATCTGCAGCGGGGCCTATTTATATAATAAGCTGTTTTATATCTTTAAAATACACGGTATCTTAATTTTTGTTGACCAGATTAGAATTATGGAATTATTTGAATTGGTTCTTTGATAAACACGGTTCTCATGGTACTTTTTATATCTAAATTATGTTCATCGACCAACAAAAAACCGGCAATAATCTGTTATTATATCCAATTACCATTTTTACAACTTCTTCAATATAATTCCATCTAATAAAAACCAACAGAAAAATCGGGTTTCGATCGCCTTACGAAATCAGTTTTGATTTGTTAAGCGTTGGTGTCACATCATTAATAAGTGATTACTAAAGAAAAGAATGGGTGACAAGGAAAAACTTGTAAGAGCCTCAAATCAATTGCATAATTTATTAGACAAATTCAAGTTATATGCATCCACATACACTTGTTATATAGCTATCGGACCCTTCGGTTGAAGCTCCTGGAAATGCTGCCGCCAAGAAGGTTAAGGGAAAGCTGCCCTGGTACTTCGCAGGTGGATTTGTGGTGTTCTGGGGACTCCTTTTCTTCGCGGTAGTGTTACCACTTTTCTATCGACTACCCACGGCCAACACAATGGAGGACGCCAATAAAAACGTGTTCATTGCCGAACGGGCATACAAAAATCTGTATACCTTGTCAAATATTGGTAACAAGTTTTTAGGAAGTACGGAAAACGAAGTTGAGGCAGTAAATTTTATAATGAAGGAAGTGACACAGATTCAGAAAGATTGTCTCGAGGAGTACTTCGATTTGGAAATTGATTTATCCAGAGTCTCTGGTGAATTCCAATCTATCTCAAGGGGTGCTATTGCAAAGTATCAAGGCATTCAAAACATTGTTGTTAAATTATCACCCAAAAACAGCACTAGCCATAACTACCTCCTTGTCAATAGCCACTTCGATTCGAAGCCAGCAACTGCGTCTGCGGGTGATGCTGGATTCATGATAGTCACGATGCTGGAAGTGTTGCGGGTCATTGCAACCTCAAGACAACCCATCGAGCATCCAATCGTCTTTCTATTCAATGGAGCTGAGGAAGTGGGACTGATGGCTTCCCATGGGTTTATCACACAACACAAATGGGCGCCTTTCTGCAAGTAAGTTTTCATAAGACCATATATTTACTACTGGTTTAGAATACTTACTAAATTATTGAAATTCCAGAGCCGTGGTCAACCTCGATGCTGCTGGCAGTGGAGGCCGAGATGTTCTATTTCAAACTGGTCCCAATCACCCATGGCTTGTAGATGTAAGAAATCAAACACAGATTAAATTAAGAATCACTTTACATTTATCATACTTTGCAGTACTACAAGAAATACATCAAACATCCTTTCGGTACAACCGTTGCCGAGGAAATATTCCAATCGGGAATTATTCCCTCGGATACAGACTTTCGACAGTTTAAGACGTATGGCAAGATTCCAGGTATATAACAATGATCTGCTGAATTTAAGAGAATATATCTAAAGATAATTTATAATAGGTCTGGACATGGCCCAGTGTATCAATGGCTTTGTGTATCACACCAAGTACGACACCATCGATGTCATTCCTCGTGAATCCTTGCAGAACACCGGGGATAATGTTCTTGGTCTCGTTCGAGGTTTGGCCAATGCCACCGAATTGCATAACACCGAGGTAAGAACTTGATTTATTTAAATAAATCCTTCAACTCTGTTTATCAATCTATTAATAGGCTCACAAGACTGGACATGCTGTCTACTTCGATTTTCTGGGGCTCTATTTCTTCCACTATTCAGAGGCTACTGGGAAATACTTGAACTTTGGGGTTGTTGGAGCTGCCATCATTCTGGTTTTCGTTTCAATGTGGCGGATGGCAGCTGTATCCCAGACTTCAATTTGTCACGGGATCCGTTGGTTCATCCTGGTGTTTGTGATCCAAATCGTTTCTTTTGTACTTGGATTAATATTTCCAATTGTGGTCGCACATGGAATGGATTCCTACGGATGGTCATTGACTTACTATAGCACCCCATTGCTGGTGATCGGGTTGTATGTGTGTCCCTCACTTCTTGGCCTCAGTTTACCTATAACCATGTACTACAGTGTTCAGCGAAACGTAAGTTCCATGCCGTTAGTTTTCCTTCATTTTCATTTTAACTTGATTTTTATTTTATCAGGATAAGATCTCAACTCCGTATCACCTTCAACTGGCACTACATAGTCAGGCTGTAATCCTGGCCCTTCTAGCCATTGCTGCGACAGTTTTCGGCCTCCGTTCATCATATATTTTCGTGATTCCACTTCTGTTCTACGTTATATCCTTGGCTCTTAACCTCATGACTATTTTCCATGATCTTGGCTATGCCTGGACAGGCCTTTTAAAAGTGAGCCAGATTATTCCCTTCCTGTACAGCAGCTACGTTGTGTATATATTCATTGTGGTGCTGACACCCATGGGAGGTCGTGCAGGAAGTGCGTCCAATCGGGATCTATATATTGCAGGCTTGGCAGCCGTGGGAACAGTTCTCTCCTCTGGCTTCTTGGTAAGACATCTTGCGATTTTCTTATCTAAATAATTTATTTACATATTTATCTGTAGGTTCCGCTGATCAACACTTTCCGTCGACCAAGTTTCGTGATATTTGCCCTGTTGGCAACTACAGCCCTCTCCTTGTACTTGGCCAGCAGCACTCAATTGGGATTCCCATATCGCCCAAAGACAAATGGCCAGCGAGTTGCATACCTGGTGGGTGTTCTTCTTAATCAAAATCTGAGTAATCCATGTAATATAATATCCTATGCAATTTCAGCACGTTCGCAATATGTTCTATGAATACGATGGTACTCTCAGTAAAGATGAGTCTGGATATCTGTTTAACTTCCAAGATCGACGTGCAGAAACACCTTTTGTGGGCACTAAGCCCAACCTGACTGGCTTGGTCGATATGAAATTACGTTGCGAAAAGTACATGATGTGTGGAATGCCGCTGTATGATTATGGATTCGTTCAAAACCGTCCAAATACTAAATGGCTCGCTCGATCGGAGCCTATTGTACCTCCAGGTCCAACCAAATTGGAGTTACTTAGCAAAACAATCGTGAACTCTACAACTTGTCGCTTTGAGTTCAATTTGACAGGACCTCCCCATATGAGTTTGTTCATTGAACCCTACGATGATGTGGTAATAAGTGACTGGTCCTTTTTGAGGAGTAATCTTGAGAATCCACCTGAAACATTCTACATCGCTATTAAATATGGTATTGATAATTCATCAGTGAACTTCTTTTTGGAGATTTCGGTAAGATTTTCTCTATATTTGACTTCTTTTTATTTTAATTAAAAATTTACTTTTTCATCTAAATCTAGAAATCAGACGGCGATTTCAATGTACCCTTATTCCAACTGGGAGTGTCTGCATTTTACGTTATGAGTGAGGGCGATGCTCAAAGCAAGGAGTTGGCAGCTTCATTCCCCTCTTATTCGATTCTGACCGAGTGGCCCGCGTTATACCAAAGATAC